>PVKU01003795.1:0-166540 GCA_004027475.1 Anoura caudifer
ACTGCTTTCCATAGTGGTTGTACCAGTCTGCAGTCCCACCAACAGTGTACTAGGGTCCCCTTTTCTCCACAACCTCTCCAACACTTGTTGTTTGTTGCTTTGTTTATGATGGCCATTCTGACTGGTGTGAGGTGGTATCTCATTGTGGTTTTAATTTGCATCTCTCTGATAGCTAGCGATATCAAGCATCTTTTCATGTTTCTGGATCCTCAGTATGTCCTCCTTGGAAAAGTGTCTGTTCAAGTCTTTTGCCCATTTTTTAATTGGGTTGCTTGTCTTCTTAGAGTGGAGTCATGTAAGTTCTTTATATATTTTGGAGATTAAACCCTTGTCTGAGGTATCATTGGCAAATATGTTTTCCCATACAGTTGGTTCTCTTTTTTCTAGAGACATTTTTAATTGTAATGGTAGGGAAGGATGCTACTGGCATCTAGTAGATAGAGAACAGGATGCTGCTAAACATCCTACATGATCTACACAGCTCCCATAGAGAGTGATCCTGTACAAAACATCAACAGAGACAAGGTTGAGAAATGCCTGTTTTATATCCAACTGGTTTTGAAAAGGAAGAACAAAGTTGGAGAACTTGACCTATCTTATTTCAAGATTTAATACAAAGTCACAGTGACCAAAACAATACAATTGGTAAAAAGATAAATAAATGGATCAACAGAACAGAATACAGAAATAGACTCATACATATAAATTGATTTTCCACCAAGAATGTTTGATGGGGAAAAGATAATCTTTCAACAAATGATACTGAGACAATGAAATATATGTATACAACATATACAAAATTTAACTCAAGTTATATCATAGACCATTTTTAGGAGCTAAATTTATAGAAGGTATAGTCAGAGGACATCCAAAGTCAAGTAGCTGTTACTGTAGCTGATCCTTCAAAATCCATCAAGAAAATGAGTAAACAAGAGGGAATACATTTACATACAGAATAAAAGAATATTATAAAACTCCAAGAAAAAATCCAGATCAAACTTCTGGATTAACATTGTGGAATATGAAAGATCAGACTTCTGCTCCTGCAGAAAACACATGGATGGTGGGAGCTTAGAATTGGATGTAATAAATTCACCAAAAAACAGAGACCATGTGGAAGATGAAATGAAGGGAGTTTTAAAGACGATGACTGATATGGCTAAGTTAAGTGCTTATTTAAAAATTCTTGAAGAAAAAAGAAACCAATCTCATAGTAACTGAAAGGAGAAATATGAAGTATCTCCAAAATGGGCAAGTTTCACTGCAGTCAGATAAAGGCACAGTTAGAAAGGGAGGCACCACACCTTCAGTGGAAATGTCAAGTCCTTGAACTATATGAGGAAAAAAATAATTTTCACCAGATACCTGATTTAGAGAGAATGTACCCTTCAAAGAAAGTCATGGGAGAATTCTTCAAAACAAGACATGCCCTGGCTAGTGTGGCTCAGTGGATTGAGCACCAGCCTGCGAACCAAAGGGTCACTAGTTAAATTCCTAGTCAGGGCACATGCCTGGGTTGCAGGCCAGGTCCCCAGCAGGGGGCACACAAGAGGCAACCACACATTGATGTCTCTCTCCCTCTCTTCCTCCCTCTCTTCCCCTCTCTCAAAATAAATAAAATCTAGAAAGAAAGAGAGAGAGAGAGAGAGAGAGAGAGAGAGAGAGAGAGAGAGAGAGAGAGAGAGAAAGAGAAAGGAAGGAAGGAAGGAAGGAAGAAAGAAAGAAAGAAACCAGACATGAAGACCAGCAAGGAATGCAAAGAATTAGACACCTACAAAATATAATAGAAGCCAAAATTCTTTCTGGAAAATGTGAAAGAATCCCACATTATTATCAAAGCCTATTTAGAGAAAAGCTCATGGCAATAAGCTCAAAGATCTCCTGGCTGAGAGACATCTCCATGGCTTAAGAAAAAATCAAGGAACAAGTATAAAGGACACATGGACAATAACAAGGGGGGTGGAAATGGGAAGGAGGTGGGGAGGGCTGGGGGTTGGGCTGGGATGGGAGTAAAAGGCAAAAAACTGTACTTGAACAACAAGTAAAATAAAATTTAAATTTAAAAAAATCATACCTAAAATAAGAAAAAATGAGGAAGAATGTAAGGGTTTGAAAAATATCTTTGTTCCTGTTGTTACCAATAGGACATTGGGCAGAGGCCAGAGAGGACCACCAGGGCATCCTTTGGATGTACAGATTCCCAAGGAAACAGCAGTATCAGGATCCAGAGTCCCTCCAAGGATCAGGACTCCAGGAAAAGTTCCTGCCCAGCAGGTCAGTTCCATCCTGACACAGCAGAGCTTTTGCAAGATCAAGAGTGTGTCCTGGTGAGGCAGCAGCTGGGACTGTCCTTTGATTCAACAAATCATGGGATTGCAATTCCACTGGCCCATGCTCTGGTCCCCACTCTGCCTTGTCAAACATCAGATGTTTTAGAGGCATAAGGGGCAGTTCCAAAGAAGACTCTCTGGTCTCCCCCCATTCCAGAAATTCAGGGAAAAAATAGCTAAGATTTTTCAACATAAGAAACATTCAACACCTGCAGGGAATTATAGCAGTATATTTGAAACGAACTGACAACAATTGCTGGGACGCAAAATCTCAAATGCTCTTGAGAGTGACAGTTCCGCAGTTTCTTTTATGCCTTTGGAATTAAACAGGAACTTGAGGAAGAGTCCACAAAGGTAGGAGAATGGATTATAGGTAGTTAACAAGATTACATGCTCTCTTAAAGGGTGGTCACTAAGAAGGAGGGACCTGAAAGGGTGGTTAGGTATTAGAAGGAGGACTCTGAAAGCAGGTGTTTTCAGGGTGTGTTAACCTGGATGCATAGGAACAATGGACAGGGCTTGCTTAAGGTAAAGATAAACATTTTACTAAAGAAGTTATATGCCTGGTGGCCATTACCAAGACTTTTAGAATGCAGTTTCTCATTTGCCATGGACATGACCACAAAACATTTTCCCACTAGGTTTTCTTTCTGCTACATTGCTAACATCCAGTCTATTGGGAATATTTTATTAACCTTGCTTATTTTCATTACCTAGATCAGCACTGTCCAATATAAATATAACACAAATTGTATGTGATTTTGTAATAGCCATTGGTAATCAGGGATATTTTATAATAGCTGCCTTAGATTTCTGGAATCTTCCAGATGTCCTTTGTCTAGTTAAGCCTTCTAGGTTGCTAGTGACCAAATAGTTTGTTATCACATGATCATCCCTATTCCTGTTATACAGGACCAACTGTCATGGCAACTGACTGGATTGAGCAAAAAAAGTGATTATAAGACTCAAACTCATGAGGAACCAAGGACTCAGAACATGCAAAATTCTTTAAATAAAAATTTATTAACTTAAAAAAAATTATATGCCTGAGGGGTGGCTACCCACCCTGACCTGCCCAGTTAGGAATTTATGATCAGATCACCCTGTGAGGTTACTTTCCAAAGAATCCCTTTTTGTCCACAGAACATTCTCCACGGAGGGCCTTACCTGGCTCTGAACTTCACCCCCATCTTCCAACAACCACAAGATATGTTTTTACACTTAAGGCTGTCTACACAGCTTAAAAGCAGAAGTGAGTCACCTCTGAATTGACCCCATCTTTCATTGAGCCTACAACTATAGAATCAGAATCACAGCAAGATGCTCCTTTTCACTCTACTAACAATTTTTCTATTTTATTTTCATTGCTAATAAGTGATTATGTAATATATAAAATGAAAAGCACATGGGATTATACTTCCTATATAATGTTCTATACCTGTAGATTATTTTCATGCACGAAATTAACTGCTTTCATTTTATTCTATTTGCAGAGTAATTACAGGTATTTTGTTTGTTTTTAACAAGGATCTGATAAATTTAGGAAACCAGCAAATATTTTAACTTTCTTTAAAAATAATTTTGATTTTTTTCCCATTGATTTTATTGCCATTATACAAAGTGATTACACATATCCCAAAAGAAGACTAATGGATTACAATGTCTAGGATTGTGGATTATTTTGTTCCTGCCTTGAATGTGAATCAAATTTAACCTTGAAGCCACAGCTGCCTCACCCTCCTAAACTCCTTGAGGCAACCTAACATTGACTCTGAAAGGTGCCCCAGAGTGGGGGGTAGGAGGGAACAGGAGAGCCTGACTGGATTCACAGGTCAAATTCAGCCACCCAAATTCACCCAGGGCCTGCCCCAGACAAAATTCCTAGAACAAATAATCTTCCAAAACTGAACCAAAAAGAAAGAGAAAGCTGGACAGACTAATAAAATCAAAGCAGTAATAAAAAAAACTCCCAACTAAAGTTCTGGACCAGATGGCTTCACAGGAGAATTTTACCAAACATGTAAAGAACTAATACTTATCCTCAAACTATTCCAAAAAAATTCAAGAGAAGAGAAAACTCCCAAGTCCATTTTACAAGGCCAGCATTATCCTAACTCCAAATCCAGATAGAGACAATACAAAGAAAGAAAATTATAGGTCAATATCCCTGATGACTATAAATGACTTTACTTAAGGAGAAAAATGAAAAGGAAAAATGTTGGTAATTACTAAATGTTAGTGTATGAGACCACCTTCAACTGATGAGTAGATAAATAAAATAAGGCTTATCTATAAAGTGAAATACTATTCAGACATCTAAATGAATAAAATACATGTTGTAACATGGATGAACTGTGAAAACATTATGTTGAGTGAAAGAAGCCAGACACAAAAGTCCACATATTGCTTGATTCCATTCATATGAAATGTCTAGAATAGACAATCCATAGAGACAGAAAGTAGGTTATTAGTTTCCAGGGACTGGGAGGAGGTTGAATGGGGACTGACTGCTGATTGGGGATTTCTCTTCAGAGATGAAAATATTCTAAAATTAGTAATGTTAATGATTGTACAACTCTTCGCATATACTAAAAAGCCACTGGATTGCACACCCTAAAAGGATAAATTTTATAGTAAATAAACTATATTTAAATAAAACTTATAAAAAAAGAAAACAACTTATAAAAAGGTAGTATGATGGAAAGGGTCATGGAATGCTCCACCACCTGCACAAGTGAATGTACAGAGGACACTTTCCAAAAACAATAAACACTGCAAAATTGTTTAGAATGAAAGTGTAAGTTAGAGTTGCACATTACTGTGAAATTTAATGCCATTAGTATTAATACTTGTTAATGTATTATATTGACAGACCACATATCTGATATTCAAATAGTCTAGTTGATTAAAACTTGACTATTTATATGAAGTATCTTTGACTAGAAATAAGTATTTTAAGATATGCATTTAATTTGTAAATAATTACAATTTTTCAAAGGAGGATATTAACAAATATTAGAAATTTCAGAAGTATGGAATGAATAATATGATCTGATTTTGTTAAAAATGAAAGGCAATTAGCCTTGGCTGGTGTGGCTCAATGGACTGAGTGCCAGCCTGCAAACCAAAGGGTTGTCGGTTCAATTCCCACTCAGAGCATATGCCTGGGTCATGGGCCAGGTCCCTGGTAGGGGGTGTGCAAGAGGCAGCCACACATTGATGTTTCTCTCCCTCTCTTTCTCCCTCACTTCCCTTCTCTCTAAAAATAATAAAATCATTTTTAAAAATTTATATCTTAAACATGATCCATAAATAGGAGTGTATGAAGACCCATATTGTATTATTTTGAGTAGAACTAGTGATGTGAAACTGAAACTAACCTGGATTTCTTCAGTCAGCAAGAAGATAGCTGTAAACAACACAATTATAACAGGTGAAACAGTATTTAAAGCAATGAACACAAAATGTGCTTTTAGAGGAAAATAATGAGATCAGACTTTTGTACCAAATATATAGTCTCCAATAAGCCATTACTAAGGCCCTCAGTATGATGAGGTGATAGGAAAAAGATTTTTTTTCTATATTCTTCATGCATTTGTTTCAGATGTGGGAGACAGAGTTTACTCAAATCTCATCCTAAGGAAATATCTGATTAGCTTGCATGAAAGATACTAAGCCCCATTGGAACTGATGTGGAAGATGGTAAGTCCAGAAAACAATGCAAGAATGAGGTTGGCTCTGCCATATTGTTCACTAATTTATTCATTAGTTTCCAGTTTCCACCTGTGCTTAAAACTTATCTAAAAATATTTTGGTTAATTAATTTAGAGAACAGATGTAACTTTTTAGCACAATGCCTAGCATATGAGTGGTTTCTTGGATATTGGTTGTCATTAATAACCTAATTCATCACAAATTATCAAATTATAAAAATAAAACATTCAGCAATAATTAGAAACTCTAGTAATAAGGAAACAAACAAAGAGTTCACTTGTTTATATTAGTGACAAGTAGTTTCACAGTGAGGTGTACAGGCTCTCCAGGAGTCTCCTCATCTATTGCTGACTATGAGATGAAGTATAAGGAAATGTGGACAAGTGTTAGTCCAGTTCTTGACTATAGCTAATTCTACTACCCAGTTAAAAAATTCTTTTCCAAGATCACATCCATACATATTGTGTATTATGAAATGGTATTTCTCATGAAGAGATGATGGGGGCCAAGAAGACATTTAAACACTGAAGACCTGTTATAAGAGAGATTGGGGAGAGAAAGACTGATTTCCTTTGAGAGAACTAAAACTATCTCTTAAATCAGGGAAATATACCTGGGATACCATGAGGATGACCATAAAAGAAATGCTAACTTGAGCTGACGGCAGATGTGTGCTGTCCTGAACTGTATGCTAATGGTTACATTATTCCTGGGATAATACATCACCTTTTTTCTTACCGATATTATCCCAATGGCAGTTGATCAAATCAGTTTTATTTAATTGCATTGATATTTGCAATGATACAGACTGAGTTACATGACTTTCATGTCTTCTCCCATAGCTTTGGTTTAAAAACCACGGAGCAGCCCTGGCTGGTGTGGCTCAGTGGATTGAGTGCCAGCCTGTGAACCAAAGGGTCGCCGGTTCAATTCCCAGTCAGGGCACATGCCTGGGTTGCGGGCCAGGTCTCCAGTGTGTGGGGTGTGTGAGAGGCAACCACACATTGATGTTTCTCTCCCTTTCTTTCTCCCTCCCTTCCTCTCTGTCTAAAAATAAATAAAATCTTTTTTTAATATTTTTTCTTTATTTTCAGAGAGAGGGGAAGGGAAGGAGAAAGAGAGGAAGAAAAACATCAGTGTGTGGTTGCCTCTCACATGGCCCCCACTGGGGACCTGGCCCACAACCCAGGCATATTCCCTGACTGGGAATCGGACCGAGACCCTTTGATTCACAGCCCGCGCTCCATCCACTGAGCTACACCAGCCAGGGCAATAAATAAAATCTTTTAAAAAATAAGTTCTAAAAAAAAAAAAAACCCACAGAGCAAAACAGAAGAAATTAGGATCTGAATGGTCCTTAAAAAAAGACTAGGCCCAAGAACAGTGCCAGCATCAGCCTCCCACTCAAGGTAATAACCCACAGATCCAAATGCATTTATTTCTTCAGTGGGTCCCGCAAGAGTAAAAATGATTCCTCATGTTGTGTCCAAATTCTCCACAAAAGTCCTTATCTTAGGACCTAGTTACAGTTTGTTCTAGACACCCTAGTGTTGGAAATATAAATGTGGTACCACAGTTGGCTGGGATGGGCAAGTTCTTAGCAAGCAAAGCTCTGGGCCTTTGGCTCTGCTGCTCTAAGCATGGTGTCATCCCAGGGGGATTCAGAGGGAGTAAGTACAGCCAGCTTTATCTTCTCAAATTTGAGTTTCCAGTTCAAATGTGAAAACTGTCCTAGAAGCTGCCTTTTGTTCCTGTGTTATTCTTTAGAATGCTTACCAAAAGAAGCCAGATAAAACCAGACATCCATCACAAGTCTCAATCAAACATCCTAGTTCAAGCCATAGACAGGAACCGATTCCCTGATACTGCAACCAGGAAAAGTACTGGCTAAACAGGCATTCAGGAATTAAGAATTCAAGTAAGTTCTGTCTGTGGCACTAAATATCTATGATATTGCCCCCTGGAAGGTTGCTGGAAAAGAGTTGATCTAACTTGAATTATCAGTCATCAAGGGGCAAAGGCATGGGACGGTAAAGACAAAAGGAAGAACTTTCACATCAAACTGTCAGTGGCATGTCCATTTAAAATCACCACCAGCAAAAACGTGGTAAAATGTGAAAGTTGATACCTGTTTTAAAAACACTGTCATTTTTTACACCATAGCACTGTTGTCATGTTGGGTCAGAGAATTTTTACTATATTGGGCTGTCCTGTGCCTAGTAGAATATTTTTCAGCATTCCTGGCCTCTACCAACTCGATACCCTGCCCACTTCCTTCGCATCATTTGTGACATCCCCAAAAAATCTATAAACATGTCAAATGTCTTCAGTTGAGAAACAAAATCACCCCCATTGAGATCCTTCTACCTAAATTATGGGGTTTAATTAATATATGTTAAATGTTCATACTAGGAAGCACATTCATAGGTTGTCAGCATAGAAATCCTCAAAGACTTACTAACCCTTGTTCAGATTTATGCAGGTATATATACGATTCTTATATTCTATTCTTATGCATAGATCACCAAAGAAGATAAAAATGTCACCCAGGTCAAGAGTACTCATTTGTTAACCAATTACTGTAATTAAAAGGAGGATTCTGGAACATGAACTTTTTTAGCCAGTTTCAATTACTCTATTGCTGAGTGTGTTATGAACTCAATTGCTCTGTATGCTTATATATATATAACCATCTTGATATTAAGCTATATTAAGGCCTATATTAATACTCCCTTTGTCTTACACAGTATGAGAAACAGCCAGAATTGCTTGTCTTACGATGTCCATGTCTCCCCCTTTTCCTCACATACAGGTGGTTTCAGAACCAAAGATCTCTATACCCACAATACAGCAGAAGTAAGTATGTGAATTCCTTGGTAGATGGCCCAAATGGGACACCAGATCTGACAATTCAGCAGCACCAAATCAACCTGTCCACTCTCCCAGACTGGTCTCATCATTTTCCTTCCTCCTATCCCATGTGTCCTTTGTCCCTTGTGTCAGCCAAGGACCAAGTGTCATGATGGTGCAGCCCATGCAGGCTGTGCAGGAAGGACAGAACTCTCCCTTTACTCTGACACTTGCAAACTACTTGGCAATATCACTGTCTCCAAGAGGGGGCTTCCCCAATATTCACACTACTTTCTGGCCCCAAAGCCAAGACAAATACCAGAATCACAAAGAACAGACCACCACAGAAGTACTACAGCTGAAAGACTATTCTCAGCATCATCCTGAACACAAAAAAAATCAATCACGGCATCTGGATCAGATGGACACATCTTACATTACGCAATAATGGGACAAGTGCTGCCAGGTTCTGATTGCAGAATGAGACCTTTAAAGAGAGACACACTGAGCCACACACCACACAAGGTCAGCTGGAGAACCACCTCATCCCCTGGGCCAACTGCACCAACAGTCCAACAGTATGTAGAAACCTCAAGCCTCTACTTTTTTAAAATCTTTTATTATTGTTCAATTACAGTTGTCCCCATTTTTCCACCATTACTCTTCCCTGCCCTACCCACCCACCCCACATTCAATCCTCCCCCCCAGCCAGTCTTTGTTCATGGGTCCTTTATACATGTTCCTTGATTAGACCCTTCCCCTCTTTTCCCCGTTATCCCCCTTCTCCCTCCCCTCTGGTCACTGTCAGTTAGAAACCTCAAGCCTTCAGGCCAACTCCTATAGTCCCTAAAATTTTCAGGAAAAGGTACAACCTTTTCTGAGTCTTAATCACAGGAAAAGGATACTCCAGGATCCCAGATGTGCCTCACTAAAGATTTTTGGCTCTGCTCCACACGATGCAAAGCTCACTTTCAGAAGGAAGATGACATCATTCTCACAGAACTGGGTCCAGACCTCTTTTCTTCAGAGGCAGGATCAGCACAACTTAAAGGATGATAAATAATGAAGTCATCCTGTTCAGGACAAAACTAATGCAGGGGGGGGGGGGAGGAGAGACCACTTGGAAACCCAAATAAAGGTTTTAGTCTGTGTTGTGGGCAGTGGTTATTTTCTGTACTCACTTCGCTGAGCAAAGGATTGTTTCCAAGCACCATACTGACTCTGGAAGCACCACAAGCATTAGGCAGTGGACACATCTACTAAATCCTATTTAACAAAAGCATTTTACTGACAAATATGACCTCTTCTCTGTAATCACCATGTCCTCCAGCATCTGGAAAATCTACAAACTGTAACCAAAGTCAAGTGAAAACAGGTCTACAAGGGGACACACATCAGCACTTCTTTCTCTTCTGGCAAGATGGGAAGGCAAACTTAAAATAAGTTTGTCATGTAGAAAATGAAGGATTGCTGTATTTCCTAATGTTGTAAGTTTGTAAAATTGAGCTTTTTCCTGAAGCTCTGAGGGTTTAATTGGGAACTAAAAATTACCTCAGTATCCATGAAAAAGGAATGATTACATGATAGGATTGGTCTATAATACTATTTTTCATGTGTATTTTTCCTTTCACTAATTAAATATGCCAAATTACAAGGAAATATATACAAACACCACATACTCATTGATGTAGTCTAATGCTCATATTTGAGATTTTTAGGTTTTTCATATGTATATACACATATCCATAAAATTCACTTTATTATAAATAGGTTAATCTAAAAACTGGGAAACTATTCTATTTGTAATCATATTTATTGATTATGCTATTACAGTTGTCCCAATTTTTTCCTTTTTGCCTTCCTCCACCCAGCACCCTTCACTCCCTCAGCAATCCCTATACCTTCGTTCATGTCCATGGGTCATGCATATAAGTTCTTTGGCTACTCCAATTCCTATACTGTATTTTATATCACCATAGCCATTCTATAACTACTTATTTGTACTTCTTAATACCCTCATCTCTTCACTCATTCCCCTATCCCAGCCCTATCTGGCAATCATCAAAATGCTCTCTGTATCCATGATTCTGTCTCTTTTTTCTTGTTTGCTTAGTTTGTTTTTCAGATTCAGTTATTGATAGATATGTATTTATTGCCATTTTAATGTTCATAGTTTTGATCTTCTTTTTCTTAAATTAAGTCCCTTTAACATTTCATATAATAATGGCTGTGATGATAGACTCCCTTAGTTTTTTTGTCTGGGAAGCTCTTTATCTGCCCTTCAATTCTAAATAATATCTTTTCTGCATAGAGCAATCTTGGCTGTAGGTTTTCACTTTTCATAACTGAATATTTCTTGCCAATCCCTTCTGGCCTGCAAGTTTGAGAAATCAGCTGACAGTCTATGGGAACTCCCCTGTAGGTAATTAACTTTTTTTCTCGTGCTGCTTTTAAGATTCTCTCATTATCTTTAACCTTTGGCATTTTAATTATATCTTGGAGTGGGCCTCTTTGCATCCATCTTGTTTGGGACTTTCTGGACTTCCATGTCTACTTCCTTCACCAAACCAAGGAAGTTTTCTTTCTTTCTTTTTTTTTCTAATAGATTTCCAATCTCTTGCTCTTTTTCTTCTCCTTCTGGCACCCCATGATGCGTATGTTGGACCTCTTGACGTTGTCTCAGAGGCTGCTTATACTATACACGGGGGGCTGTTTGGGGGTTTTTTGGGGGGGGATTCTTTTTTATTCTTGTTGTTCTGATTGGTTTTTTGCTTCTTTATGTTCCAAATCATTTATTTGACTCTCAGCTTCATCCATTCTACTGCTGTTTCCCTGTAAATTTTTCTTGATTTCAGTTAATGTACACTTTATTTCTGACTAGATCTTTTCTATGCTGTTGAGGTCCTAATTTCCTTGAGCATCCTTACAACCAGTGTTTTGAACTCTGCTTCTGACAGATTGCTTACCTCCATTTGTTTAGCTCCTTTTCTGGAGTTTTAATCTGGTCTTTCATTTGGGCTAAGTTTGTCTCCTCATTTTGCTAGCCTCCCTATATTTGTTTCTATGTATTAGGTAGAGCTAGTATGACTCCCTGTTTTGGTAGCATGGCCTAATGTCGTAGGTATCCTGTAGGGTCCAGTGACACAGCCTCCCCTATCACTGAAGCTGGGTACTTGAGGTACACCCTCTGTGCGGGCTGAGTATACCCTCTTGTAGTTGAGCCTTGATTGCTGTTGGCAGGTCAATAGGAGGGATTTACCCAGGCCAGTCAGCTCTAAGGACTGGCTGTGACCACTGACCACCAACTTCCCCCCTCTGTGGACAATCAGCTGTGCAGGGTCAGGGTGGTGGCACTCCAACATGGTCTGTAGCTGTCCACTGGTTACACAGGCTCTGGGTTTTCCTGGGTGGTGCAGGCCAAGTTCAGCCCCCACCCAAGTTCTGCCCAGGGCCACCCTGCATGAGCAATCTGCAGATGGCTGCTACTTGTGTTGGGTTTGGTGGTTCCCAGGCAAAGCCAAGCTGTAAACCTAGGCTGGCTGCTGCTAGTGCCAGGCCTGGGGCCATTTAGCAAGAGGCACGAGGCCTGTGGGCTGGCTGAGGCTGGCTGTTGCTTGAGAGAATTTAAGTTGTGAAGCATGAGCCAAGACAGGCCATTTATACAGAAAAGCCACTATTAACAGCTTGTGTGGACTCATAAGTTGGGAGGGGCAGAGCTTCAGGGAATTTCCAGGGTGGGGCAAACAGTATTCACCAGGTTGATGGAGTCTCAGATATAACACCTGGGGATTCTAGGCTATGGAGGGAAGGCTCAGGAAAAGTGTAACAGCCCCCTGCCTGCTTTTGTCTGGAAGAAAGCTGTACCTAGCTCTTGCCACAATGCCAGACACTCCAGTTTCTCCCCATATGGCACTGGTGCCTTTCAAGCTGCTACCCTGGTGCTGGAGCTCTGAGGGAATGAGTCTAAGTCGTGTGTGGGTTCTTTAAGAGGAACTGCTTGGGACTCCAGCTTGGGACTTCTTCCAGACTCAATCCCCACTGGTTTTTCCATCCAGAAGTTATGGGGACTTATCTTCCTGACACTGGAACCCTGGGTTGGGAGGGGCCTGAGGTGGGGCTAGGACTCCTCAATCCGGAAATATCCCTCCTGATCTATCCACCACATGTGGGTGTGGGATCAGCTTGTTTCACATCTCCACATCTCTGCCCCTCCTACTGGTCTGGATGGAGGTAGTTTAATTCTGTAGTTGTCCAACTTCCATTCAACTAAATTTGTAATGATTCTGAGCGATGGTGATTTTGTAGTTCAGCTGTAATTTTGATGTGGTTGTGCAAGGAGACAACCCATGTTTACCTATGCTTCCACCTTGACTGGAAGTCCTCACTCTTTTCCTTTCTTTTGAAATAGTAACTTCTAAAAATAGATTTTGGTGTATGAAGGTGTATTTGGGTTTACTTTGGTACAATAAAAGTATCTTTGAAAAATATTTCTTCTTTGTTCATTTTATCAATTTGCATTGTTTTGTCTTATTGGTTTGTTTACTTTCCACATGATGGTATGGAATGAGTTCAATACACACACATGTAGATATCCTTACTAGTGCATTATGTGCAAGAGTGTCTCTAGGTGTTTATACATTGAAGCACAAGTGCCAGAATACTCCAACATCAATACCTGTGGTCAAATTAGTCAGCATAAGTTATTTTTCCTAGTATTAGCTGTACTTTCATTATCACCTAGGGAATTAAAACTCACATGCATATGTACACAGACACACATAGTGGCACAAATCTCCTCCCCCCAAAAAATATCTATAATTACTTGACAGTATTGGCTTGATACCATGCACAGTTGGGCAACTTAAACAACAGAAACTTATTTTTTCACACTTCTCAAGAATGGAATTCCAAGTTCCAAGTGTCTACAGGTTTGGTTTCTTCTGAAGCCTCTCTTTGCTATGCTGTTGGCCATCTTCTCCTTGTGACCTTAAATGTTCTTTCCTGTGTACACATCCCTGGCGTGCCTGTTGGTGTATCCAAATTTCCTTTTCTTAGATTCAAGTCCACTGGCTTTGGCTTAGGTTTTGGTTTGTCTACGAAGGTACCAAAGCCACCCCAGTCTAATGGCTTCCTTGTTTAACTACTCTAACATGTATTAAGAAACTATCTTCAAAAAATTTCCACTGCCCATGTATTTACTTATTTATACTTATTGATTTGAGAGAGAGGAAAGCATCAATCTGTTGTTCCACTTATTTATGCATTCATTGGTTGCTTCTTGTATGTGCCCTGATTGGAGATTGAACCTGCAACCTTGGTGTATCGAGACGACACTCTAATCAACTGACCAGCCAAGGCCTCCACTGCCTACTTTAAAATGTTAGAAGATAATATGGCTTACTTAATTCTGCACTGTGGACAACAGCTTTCAATTAAATGCATAAATCATCAGACAGAATAGTCATCAGCAAGCTTCTCTGCAGAGACCAGATGAGCTCTTCAAATCTTTGTGTGCAAACTTATAACCTCATGTCTGAGGCAGCCCCAAGTGGCAGGTGATAAGCTCAGAAAATAACTTGATATATTCCCCAGAAAGATCCTAGCGCCAGTAAATTATCAAAACTGAAAGCTGCAGGTAGAAAAATCAAAAGAACTAGGGAAAACTCTCCTTATTGACAAGACACAACTATAGTGGTAGCTGCAGACCCTAAGAGGAAAATACCAGGAAGATAAACAGAGTAAGTTTCAAGGTGATGATTATTATTGATAGAGAAGCATAAGTTGTGTTTGCTGTAAGAAAATATGCTTAGGAAACAAAATAAAAACCCTAACCCCCTGACTTATTTGGATACTCACCCTCCCCTTTCAGGCAACATTCCCAGGAAAGGTTACACAATTGGTCCAAGGAGGATAGAACTTGATTAATCTACATCCATCAAGTCAATTTCATTTAGGAAGTTAGGAAGGGGCATGTACCATAATTCTAGCCAATGAGAAGTCTAGGGGGGCTTCTGGGAAAGGTTACCCACCAATACAAAAAAATACCTGGAGGAAATCCTGTTATGCTGTTGAAATTGTAGCAGCTACCTTTCAACTACAAGGGGAGCAACCCACAGGATAAGCTAAAAATGGCAAAGTAGAAAAAACAGAACCCCAAAGCCACCCTCCCCCAGGACTTCTTGTTATATACACAAGATATATATCCCCTTATTGTTTAAAGTCGTTTGGGTTGTTTTCTGTTACAAGCAACTAAACACATCTTACTCATATAGGTAGGTGGGCATGTGATCCAGCAAATAACATTAGACCAAAAACATGAGAGGATGAAAACAGTTCAAGTAGCAGCTTAAACTTTTTTTATTTTATTGATTGATTTTAGAAAGAATAAGGGAGAAAGAGAGAAACATCAATTTGTTGTTCCACTCATTTATGCATCCATTGGTTGATTCTTGTATGTTCCCTGACCGGGAATCAAACCTGCAGGTTTGGCATACAGGGACAACGCTCAAACCAACAGAGCTACATGGCCAGAGCCACAGCTTGAAAACTCAACTGCTTAAAACTTTCTGCTTAAAAGGAACAGAGGGGAAAAATGAGGAAAACTACCAGGAGCAAAACCCACTGCTGCAGGGAAAAAAAGGGGGGAAAAGGAAATGCTTCTGCCACTAATAAAGCTGTACAAGTTATTTAAGGCCTAGAAAATTTCAAAAGCTGAAGTATGGGGTCTGGTGGTGGGATGGTGGGAAAGGAACAGTAAGGCCCAAAATTTAAGGGCTACAATAAGTAAGAAATTATGTCTCCCAGGGCACAAGCAGAAGAGTGAGGCCAGGTTCATGAAGTCGAGAAAAGAAAACCCAACTCACGGGAGAGATATCCCAACTTCAGGACTTGAACAGCTTATCTTTGGAGTCAATGCATCTATAGCTCAATGCCATTAACCATTAAGATCCACCTAAGTTTCCTTGCTTAGATCTGTGCTGCCAAAAATACTTCTCATAACTTGTTTCCCCATATGTATCTCCCAGTCCAAGAAATGAAACAACCAAAGAAATTGTAAAACCAGATTATTTTGAAAGTTAGTGGTTTATTAGAAGCACTATAAGTTGGTATGTTTAGCTTAAACGTGTCTCTTGGGAGTATGGTTTTAATAAACCAGACCTTTTTTCACCTTTGACAAAACTAGAATTGCTAGTCCTGTAAAGTCGATAGGCTGTGGTAGCTTTACTACAGTATAGATATCCTAGATGACAGCAAATGCCCACCACCCAAACCTTCCCAATCCCCATTTAAGAATTACCACTGTAGCAAGCTAGTTACTACTAGAAATGGTTTACCTTCCAACATACTAAGGAACAGGGAAAGGTTAACCACTTTGATTTAGGCTGAGTTCCCCCAGAAGCAGACTCTAAAGACAGAATTTGTATGCTTCGAGGATGTACTAGGAGGGAGGGGGGATGTGAGACATGGGAAGGAAGCCTATGTAGGATGAATTCATAAACCAATTACCACTGTGGGAAACTATGTATTTCTACCAGGGACCTTTGAAAGATGGTATGAAAACCATTATCCAACTCATGGGGTATTTCTCAAATATGTATTCAGTTGTGTCATTTTTCTGGTCAGCAAGGAAGCTGGGTATACATCCTTAAATTCCCACATACCACTAGCACTTCAAGCAGAGAGAAAGCCTCAAGCAGGTGACTGCAGGACTCCTGTTGGTGGCATGTGTGGGAATGGTGACTGACTAGGGGATATGGATGGCACACTTACACCTCCTGTTATACACCTGATGGTTCCTAATTATTCCTGATTGGCTTCTCTCCCCTTTAGCTCTCAGCAATTTACCTTATTTTGCCATCTTTCACAGTCCTTGACACAGGTCTTCTTGTTGCTCCATCCAGAAGAATTAACATCTTTCTAATGGCCTATTAGTTCCAAAATAGAAGCACTTTATTGATGATTATTCATCTAATTAATAATAAGCAAAAATGTCAGTTCTTTTATGAAGTTCCTTTAAAATTTTTGTGAATACAATCAAACACTTGTTGGAGACTCAAATACAAAGTTCCATTTATTTTCAATAACAAAAGCAACACAACAAAGAAGAATTAGTCCACTAATTTTTAAATCTAACACGGCCTTAGCACAAAACTATCCTCAATAAATAAAAACTTATTACTAATATACAAGTAAGACTATTCTTGAGACTCTGTTTTGTATTTTAAACAAAACTGGGTAGTAAGTGAAGAAACACAAGCTAGATACTTGACAGATAGGACTCAAAGAAAAGAACCACCAAGGAACAGGGTCCCCAAATATTGTTAGCAAAAGAAACAGGGGGTTCCCAAAGCAGTTTAGAAACCCGAGCTCACTAAAAGATGCAAGGGTATGGGATGGCCCATGTTCAAGGCCTGGTAATGAAATCTTTCCATATTTCTAGGTTCTTAATTTAGAATCTATCACAACCTGGAGGAGCAACCTCCAAAGCATAAGAGGCCCTTTATTCACACTTCCAGAAAAGACCTGTCTTCTTATTCTCCTTTGACTAGGTCACTAGGTCCTGTCACCAATATAATACAAGTTCCATTCCAAAAAAAGACTACTATGTAGACCAGCCTCTTTCTGGTTTATATTTTCCTTTCAGAAACACACTGATACTGCCAAGGACAGCTCTAAATACATCTATCCAGTATCTTTTACTTTTATCCTCCTATACAACTCTGTGTAGCTACAAAATCTAGGACTCACAGACTAATGACAGCATTGGTCAGAAGACAAGTGTCAGTTCCAATATAAGAATCTCTAAAGTTTGATGGTCACAAAAATTTTTTACCACCTCATCTGCCCCATCTTTACTCTTTTCTCATTGTCTTGTGAATTATTTCTTTCGGAATTCAATCCTCCGAGCTACATTCTGAGCACCAAATTTTTTAACCAATGCATTTCGGACATCCTCATCATCTTTTTGCAAATCTAAGTCATCTTGTCGGGACCAAATAGGATACCCATCAGCCCTCTGACCAGACTCTAAAAAAGAGGTTGTAGCCTCCAGCTCACCACTATTTTTTAGGAAGGCCTGTGTAACTGTTGATAGATCCAAGTTAAACTTTTCCATTAATTGCCGGATAACCTTAATGGCAGCTCCCACCTCTGGTGGAGAAACTTTTTCTTCTTCTTCTTCTTCATCAGCCTGTGTTTCTGAGTCTTCCTCAGGTGTTGGTGGATCATCATCACACATTGTTATGTGTATTTCAAAATCAGGGCTTTCCTCCACCTAGACAAAGTGATGAACAAAACCAGTCTAACTACCCAGTTACAAACACTTACTCTTGCAATATCTGGTCTCTCCCAACTACAGCCTCCATGCCCTTTGCACTCCAATCACACTGGACTTCCTTCGGTTCCTCTAACATGCCATGTTCCTTCTTATGTTTCATCTTGGACGTGTGTGTGTATGCATGCATAAATGTGATAGGGTAAGGAAGAGTGTGTTTGCAGGTGGGGTGCATATGTGTGCACACATGTGCATTTTTCCACATGTGTATATATAATTAACTATGATGTTCCACTAGAACATTAGAAGCTACACTGAATATGAAAAAGCATATGTATATGCATATACATGTGTACATATGTCTGTATTAGATTACTAAAGGTATGACTTCATTCCCGGATTGTAAGCTTTGTAAGGACAGAAGTTGTTTTGCTTATCATTGCATCCCCAGTGCCTACCAACGGTTCCACATACTAAGTACTCAAAAGGCATGCTGTACTAGGGCCTCCAAGCTATACTACATTTAGGCACATTACAAAGCATGTTATATGAGAAGAGACCTATGCAGGCCATGTTTGAAAGCTGTTGAGAGCATTTGAAAGTTTGTGGAAAATGAACCTAGTATCAAATAATAAAACAAAACTGAGATGACAAAAGGCAAAAATCCCTGAATTCTGCCAATGTTTGTGCATTTCTTTTTTTACCAATTACAGAAACTTTAAATTATTTTCCTGAGTTAGACTGAGGTCTAACCATTTGTCTTGGCATTAATAAAAAAAATTAAAAGATTTTTTTTGTTGGAGAAGATATGCACATATAATTTAGCTTTTTTTCCAATTATTCATTATTTTACTCAAAGCTCCTGCCTTTCTCTGTAACAGTGGTTAAATATGGGGTTCCAATGTAGTATCAGAAGTTAGACTGAATATGGAAGAGCTAAAAATTTCCCACAAAACTCTAAATACACAAAAGCTAAATTCACTTAGTTAAAAAAAATTTACTTTTTTAAAAGAGGCATAAAAATATTTTTAAAAGATAAATCCACTCTTAACTTTGAAAAACTTATACTGAGATCAAAGTACTCAAAACAGGATGCTTTATACTGTTTAAGAATCCTCCTCCCCAACTTTTCTAACTCTCCCCCTCAATTTCTCTTACCAAAAACTAAAATCTACATGCCTAGAACCGAAGTCATTCCCAATTTCCACTTCCTTCTTCCATCTTGAACTCCTCTTACCTTTCAGGACTTGGGTGAATAAACAGGGTAGATTGGATGAACAATTTCAAAGGAGAAAAATGGAGGTACGGGAAAAATGAGTTAAATCTAGTTAACATACCACAACCTCCTCAAATTCCCGGGTGGCTTCTACAAGCATCTTTTTGACTGCTTCTTCATTCTCCTTGATCTCTTCCTTTACAAGTTCTTCTTCAGGCAAATCTGGAGTTCTTTTATTCTGTGGTTCTATCATGGAGAAGAAGAGCACTAGATTAGAATAGGCCTCTTTTACAGGAAAAAAAACATGTAGTGCATGCTTTGTGAGCTTTGGACCAAAAGTGAGCCTGTACTTTTTTTCATTAGAAGACATCTGTTTTTGATCAAAAAGATAAGAAAAACAATATATGCATGCTCAATAATTTCTACTCTTGCTTCTGAAAAGTTGTACTATCCAGTGATAATTTTTCCAGGTTCTGATATGTAAAATAAACATATTCTTCAAGCTTAATTCATTTTTGCCTTGTATTGATGAATTTGCAAATTAACTGTGGAATAAATTGGGTTCTCTGGCAAGCAGATCCCAAGATGAAAGTTACTATGTAAGTAATGTATGTAAGGTGTTCATTAGGGAGTATACCTGGAAAGAGAAGAAAGCAGGATGGGCAGAGAAAAGTGTGAGCTCTGAAAGAATACCAAGGTCTCAACTGAAGCTAGGAAGGTCCTTCACCACTTGGGGCAAGGAGGCCAAGATTTTACAACTGGATCAGTCACTGGATACTAGTTGCCCTGAAATGACAGAACTTTGGGCAAGGCAGCTCTCCCAGTCACTGAAGACAGAGCTGTACAGAAGGGGTACACCACAATCTACCATACCATCAACACAAAGGAGAGCCCCCTAAAGCTAAACATCCTCTTGATTCACCTTTATTCTTTGTTCTCCAAGGATTTTACCTAGCTCTTTTTCCACTTAACAAAACTACTAAGGAGCAGAATGAGGGAGATTTTTGTAATGGAACAGTTCTGTATCATGAATTTTTTGATACAAATCTACATATGTATTAAAACACATAATTGGAAAACGGATGGCAGTTCCCCCAAATATTAAACAAAATTACCATATAAATCAGCAATCCCACTTCTGGGTTTTTACTCTCAAAATCAAAAGCAGGGTCTCAAACGAATACTACTATACTCATATTCATAGCAACATTATTCACAATGGCCAAAAGACAGAAACAAACCCAACTGTCCACCCATGAATGAACAGATAAATGAAAAGTGGTATAGATATACAGTGGAATATTTTTGTCTTAAAAAGGAATGAAATTCTGACACATTATGCTAAGTGAAATAAGCCAGACACAAAAGGAAAAATGTTGTTTGATTCCACTTATGTCAAGGTACCTAGAGAGATCAAATTCACAAACAAAAAGTAGAATGCTATTTGTCAGGGGCTGAAAAGAGGGAGAAACGGAAAGTGTTTAATGGATAGAGTTTCAGTTTTGGAAAAATCAAAAAATTCTGGAAATGGATGGTGGTGATGGCTGCCTGGCAATATGAATGTACTTAGTGCCACTGAACACCTAAAACTGGCTAAATGGTAAGTTTTATGTAATGTATATTTTACCACAATAAAAAGTAAAATAAACTTTTTAAATGAACTCTACACAAAAGTCAATTTTCTTCTATATAAATTTTAAAATAGTAATTAAAAAACGAAGGCTTATCTTTTAGTGCTATATGCTGAAATAGATAAAACGGTATGATGCCTGGCATTTGCTTCAAAATAATCCCAAAAATCTAGATTGAAAGGAATAAATATTTTTAAAAACCTGACCATCAGCTATAATCAGGTGAAGTTAGGTAATAGAAACATACAGTTTGTTATACTACTTTTGTAAATGTTTGAAATTTTTATAATAAACGAACAAATTATGGTTCATTCACATAGTGTAATGCAATCAATACAGAAAGAGTAAGTTGAAGCAATGCAGAGACACAAAGACTTCAAGATCTATCAAGTTAAAAAAAGCAAATTGCATAAGTGACTTCTAATGTATTAGCACTATTATGAGCAAAAAGGACACGTAACAAGGACAGTAGCAGTG
Source organism: Anoura caudifer (assembly GCA_004027475.1). Lineage (NCBI taxonomy): Eukaryota > Metazoa > Chordata > Mammalia > Chiroptera > Phyllostomidae > Anoura > Anoura caudifer. The sequence continues at coordinate 21,493 of PVKU01003795.1, forward strand.
GTTGCCTCCAGGAGGGGAACCAGGGGAAAGAGTATGTAGCAGGGAGACTTACTTTTCACTGTGTACCCTTTTCTATGTATAGAGTATACTATACCTGTAGGACAAATTCTTAGAAGCAATATTGCCACATGTAAGGGAACATACAATTTAAATGTCGTTAGACATTTTCAAAATGCCCTCCAAAGAAATAGTACCAATTTCCTTCTATTAATGTATGTGCATATTTGTTTTCATATACCTCACTAACTTTGAATATTATCCATTTTGTTAATTTTTGCCAATTTGATTAATAAAATATGACATTTCCTTGTCCTGGTTTACTTTTGTTTTTAAAAAAAGACAAACAAAAAGACAAAAACAAGACACATTTATTATTTTACAGTTCCCATGGGTCAGAAGTCCAGGCATCAGTTATCTGGTCCTCTGTTCAGAGTCTAGTTTACTTTTCTTTAATAACAACATTTCTGTATTTGCTTACTGGTGTTTACTTATTTCCTTCTCTGGAAACTTCTTGTTCCATTTCTTCAGCTCATTTTTCTACTATTTTTTTCTTTTAGTTTTTAACTTCTGCTCTTTGGACATTAAGGAAACTAACTCTGTTGCAATGTATTGGGACTATTTTTCCAGTTTGTCCTCTGACTTCATCATGAGAAGCTTTTAATTTTAAATAATTAATAGAAAACTTTTTCTTAGTCTTCTTGGTTTCAGGATTATCGCTATGCTAATATTAAAAAGTAAATTCACTTACTTAGTCATTTTAGGATTTTAATTTTTACATTTACGTTTCTGATCATCAAAACACCATTTTGAGTTGGGTGGATCCAGGCTAATTTTGTCCCAAGTCACAAATGGCTTGCCAGTAGTCCCCACATGATCTACTTCACCCATATACCTGGCCCTGTCCCCTCTCCTAGAATTTCCCCTCTTGCTTACTCCAGTCCAAGCACACTGATCTCTGTTTCTCCAAGAACATATCTCCACCTCAGGACCTTTGCACTTACTCACTTTATCTGGAACACTTTCTCAGATAACCACTAGGCTTACTTTCATTTCCTTTCGTTTTTGCTCAAGTAACAGCTTACAGTGACCTTCCCTAACACCCTATAGAAAGTGACCTCCTCCCCAACTTTTACCCTGATTTTTCTCTATAGCACTTACCACTTCCCAGCTAGCATGTTAAGCTCCATGACCACAGGGACTTTTACTTATTGTTACATCCCAGCAGGATAACAGTGTCTGGCACTCAAATATCTGTTGAATGAATAAATCTGAAATGTCACTTTTACCAAAAACAAAATTCCTACTAAGCATACTGAACAGGAGAAACAGACTTTACCTCCCCAGACTTCAACTGTTACAAGGAATAGTCACATAAGGAAGAGAAGGGAAGTGGGGGTTGTGGGGGGGGGGGATCATGCCTCTTTTTAAAAAAGGGGGTCTGTCATTTTGAGATGTCAATAGCCATAATTACATAAAAGGAAGCATCTTCAAAGCTTTGCACTAAGTACAAACCACACCTGAATCTTAACATTCTCAACTGCATTAAAAACTCACTTCACCCACGAGACCAGGAAGCAACTTCCAATTGACCAGAACCCTCTTGTGTGAATACGCAATTAACAAAAACATGAAAATAAACTGATCTAGCATGCCTTTAAAATGGTTTATACTGAATCTACCTGTCCATAAGAGAAATGTTTTGTTTTGTTTTTTTAAATTGGTCATCGTCAGAGAGGAGTAGAATGGGAGGCACAGACAAAATAAGGAAGATTGAGAGGTGCAAAAGTCAGTCACAGGATGAAATGTACAGCACAGGGCAGCAATTTTCAACCGTTTTCATTTCATGGCATACGTAAACTAATTACTAAAATTCTGCACCATGCCAAAAAAATGTATTTTTTGCCAATCTGACAAAAAATAGGTATAATTTTGATTCATTCACACTCCCTGGCTATCGCCGTATTGGCTACTGTCATTTTTTAATTTCACAATCAAAGGGAAAAAGATGTCAGTGTTCCTGACTAAATGGTCACAAATTGTTTTAAAAATTCTTGCAGCACACCAGTATGCCCACAGGGGTTGAAAATCACTAGCACAGACAATATAGTCAATAATACAACTTTGGCCCTGGCCAGTTGGCTCAGTTGGTTGGAGCGGGCAGATGGTGGCGCAGATAAGGTCACAGGCTGGATTCCCAATCAGGGCACAAGCCTAAGTTGCAGGTTCACTCTCCCCGACCCGGGGCGTGGGAGAGGCAACCCTTCCATGTTTCTCTCCCTCCCTTCTGTTCTCTAGAAGTAATAATAATTTTGTATGATGACTAGACTTACTAAAAAAAAAAAAAAAAAAACAGGACGAGTCTTTGAAAACTCTCTTAAAACATACCCAAAAAGCTGGTTCCCCCACATTGCCTCTGGGAAGGAAAACTGGATAGCTAAATGGTGGTTAGAAAGGGAGAACTTTATGGTACTTTTTGTACCATTTGACTATCAGACCATGGCAATATCCCAGTTATTGGAAAAGGAAACTGAAATTAGGAAACAGTGCAATTTTACCCCGGTGTCAAAGAGGGGAGGGGCCCCCAGGGTGATACCAAAGGAGCCAAAATGGACGCCAGACAGGAAGGGTGTGAGACGACCCGCCACCACCTGCACAGGTGCAGGCAGAGGGGCCGCACGTTCGCAGCAGCAGGCCTCACCCCCGCTATCGGCAGCCTCCGGGTCTTCCTCAGCTTTCCGCTTGAGTTTCTGGGAGGACGGGCTCACTGGGGCGTCCCCCAACATGTACTTATGCTCCTGGCCCCGCAGGTGCTTTAAGTAGCGGTCCTTCAGGGACTGCCACGAGTGCTGAGTGAGCGCGCTTTTCTCCATGGCTTTCCACAAGGCGTTGCCCGTGACCGAGCTGGTCGAGCGGGCATTTTCTTTCACGTAGGTCAAGATGGCCACGTCGTCCGCATCCGTGAAGGCGATGCGCCCGGTGAGCGGCTGCCGCTCCGACTCGGCGGCAGTACCCTCAGCCTGAGCGCCGGGCTTCGTTTCTGGTGCCTGGTCGGCTACCGGGGCCAGGCCCAGCCGATAGGCCTCCAACTCGAGCCTCTCGTTGCGCTCCACGCAGTCTAGAATGTATTGCGTGGAGATGAAGTCGCCCGAGGCCTCGGCAGCCGCCTCCCCGGGCTGCGCCAGCAGCACCGCCCCGGGCTCCTGCACCCGGCACAGGGTACCGCCGCCGTGCAGGATGAGCGTCGAGAGCCGGCGTTTCGCCGGGCTGGGACGCACGTAGAAGGACATAGAGCTGCCATCTTCCCTCACGAACAGAGTCGAGGAATGAGTAGGCCCGTTGAGGTCTTTGCCCAGCTCCATTGCCTCCGCCATAGCTGACGCCAGGGGCCAGGAGAACTAGCGCCTAGGGTCCTAAGAACTCACTGACCTGAGGTACTACTCCGAAGTGGCCGCACCTGCGAAACCCTTCACTGCTCACGGTTGGCGGCAGCGCACGGAGCACCGCCCCCTCTTCCCGGAAGAGGCGGGGCTTCCGGTCATGACCTGGAAATTGCGCTATGCTCCTCGCTCTTTCCAGTTCGGGCCACCGGAGGTATGGCTACTTTGCAGGGCCCTGAAGTGAATGTGGACCGCGGCGAGGAAAAACTGAGCAAAAAGTAAGTGTCGCTCCGGTCACTAAGGCTTTTGCAGCCGGAACGTCCGGACCAGGAAGTGCCTCTAGGCTCCAGCCGAGGCGGCGTTGCCTGGGGCCTTCCAGCTAGTTCTCGTGGGCGCGGACCCGCCGGGAACTTAGCTGATACGCCCGAAGCCCCAGCTTACTGTGGTACTTGAGACTGGTGGGGTCCTCACCTGTCCAACTCCTGGAATAAGAAAAGGCCGATGGGGGGGAAATGGGGATGACTGTAATTGAACAACAATAAAAAAAGAGAGGGCGGAGAACTGAGAGGTGGTTGGAAAGCGAACTTACTCCTGAGAAATGCTTTTAATATTGAGCCACGCTCCAGTAAGAAGGCTGGAGAAATGTTGATTTAAATACACTAGCTTTCCCCCTTTTTAAAAAATTTTATTTACTTTTAGAAAGGGGAAGGGACAGAGGAAGACACGGAGAGAAACATCACTGTGTGGGTTGCCTCTCGCCCCCCCCGCCCCGCCCGACCTGGTCCGCCACCCAGGCATGTGGAGATTGGGAATCCAACAACCCCTTGGTTCGCAGGAGAGCGCTCCATCCACTGAGCCACACCAACCAGGGCTAATTACACTACCTTTTCAGAAAGATCTTAATTTTCCTTGGCCTCACTAGGCCATTCTGAACCGTATGTACTGGGTTGGCCAAAAAGTCCATTTAGTTTTTTCTGTAAAATAAAAGATATTTTTCATTTTCATCAGTAACTTTATTGATTTGGATATTTTGAGTCTGGGCTTCCTTCTCTTAGCTTCTAGTGGGTAGAAGGCAGGGGTACTGCTAAACATCCTCTAATGCATAAGACAGCAAAGAATTATTTGGCCAAAATGTCAATAGTACCGAGAAACTTCTCAAACCACTTTTGACATGTTCCATCAGTCACAGCACCTTCTCCATGCACTGCATAATTTTTTTTGCATTTCACTTGGGTTTTTTTTTTTTTTTACCTTTCTTGAAGTAATAAAGCATAATATGCTGAAAATGTTGCTTATTTACTTCCATCTTCAATATTAAAATGGCTGCACAAAAATTCACTGATTTTTTTAATGCATGCTGATACTACAGCTGTCACAATATAAAAAAAATTGTTTCAAATAAAATTAAAGACAACTGAGCACTATTAGAAGCACTGTATGGGAAAAAACTAAACAAACTTTGTAGCTAACCCAATGTTAAATTTAAGAAATCAGTTCTATCCTACCCACATGGGTTATTCAAAGGGCCTGTGAGTATTGAAGGAATGACCAGTGTCTAGCAGTAGGAACTGTCTTATTCAACCAGGCACACCAAACTGCTGAGTATAACTTTGTTAATTACCCCAAATCCTTGGAGTGTAAAGGTAAATATAAATAAATCAAGATTAGCCAACCTTTTTTAACTGTCTCATATTCTCTACATACTATACTCCCTCTTAACCAGGGTTCTTCACAGAACACAGATAACGATTTGAGTGACTTTTCTCAATATTCCCAAGGATGGTACATAAAATAAATAGAACCATTCCAGCCCTGGCTGGTGTGGCTCAGTGAATTGAGCGCCAGCCTGTGAACCAAAGGGTCACCAGTTTGATTCCCAGTCAGGCACATATCTGGGTTGCAGGCCAGGTCCTCAGTAGCAGGTACGTGAGAAGTAACCAACATTAATGTTTCTCTCCCTCTCTTCCTCCCTATCCCTCTCTAAATAAAATAGAACCATTCCAAAAGCATTAGGAGAGAAGCATTCTCTCCTAATACATTACATGTAAAGCATTCATTTCATGTAATGGCTGCTTTAGTGCATAAAGGCTCAGTTCTCTTCCTGAGCGCTGACGAATTGCACTCAACTAGTAAAAATTGATGTTTTTTTGTGTGTCCTTTGGGTTTATTTAAATATTCTAGAAAAATGAAAAAGGAAATACCTAAGTTTATGGTCTGATAACACCCTAATATGTTATCCTGAGCATGTCTGATGGATCACTAATGTTTGGAACCTGGTCTTGGACTTCTGTCTTTGGGAAGAGTGACTGGACTTTGATCTGTTACTTTAGCAATCGAACTTTAGGGTTGTAAATCACAGATACTTCCTAAGCAAGGTCTCCAGTTGAAAGTATGATTTAAAGGTAAATTGAGGAAACTGGCCAGTTCCTTTCTACTGACTTTTCTTAGATTAATCATAGCTACCACTTTTTAAAGCAGCTTTTATGCGTCAGGCACTGCACTGGAACTATACAAACTTTTTTTATTTCTTATTTTTTTTGGAACTTCCTTGGTTTGAATCTTTAGTGAGCATCATTCTGTGCCAGTTACTTTCTCCAAGTTTAAAAACAGATGGGCTGCCTGTCAGGTGACTCATTTCCAAATAAATGGCCAAATTTGTTTGAATGCAGTTATGAACATGATCCCTGTAATTCTGTTGCCCTCCAGTGTTAACATATAAACATAATGCAGTTTAAGTCCCTTCTTGAAATTCTCCCTTCCTCCTTATTCCTAGAACTCCAAGTCTTATCCTTGACTCACAGGTGCTTTTGTGTGGCTTGCTTTTAGTGTCATCTAGAGTTTGCAGTTGACAGTGACATTTTATGTGCTTTCCACTGCCAAGAGAGAAACCACATCAGGGGCTTCAGAAACACTGCTTCAGATCCTGTCTCCCATTTTCTAGAATGTTGTGATCATTTATACCTGTAAGCCATTGATTTACTTGCTGTTGACTTTTGCCTCTGAGAACACTGTCAGTTCCAGTAGCAGCAGAGTGTTAGAGGCTGCTCTCACTTAAGCAAAATGGAACACAAAGAGGTTTTGCAGCCTCCCCCTCCCCCAATCCTTAAGAGTAGGAATGCTGGTTGGATTTATGTATACTGTCTGTCCCATCTGACACCACATCTCTGTTTCCTGTTAGGTGGTGGTAATCATTAGTTCCAAGGTGTTCTGCCATGTTGATGCAAGCTGCTAAAAGGCTTGTTAGGGGGTCCCTGCGCCAAACCTCCTGGGCACAGTGGGGGCAGAGGGAGCTGCGACTGGGTCCACTTGCTCCTTTAACAGCGCTTCACAAGGACAAGCCACTTTCTAATAAAAGAAGGTTGGTGCCCATTACCTTCTTTATTGTTCTGGGAGCAAAAGTCCTCCCCTTACTTAGGTCCTTTCTGTTAAGCCTCTGGCTAAGTCTTTGGCCTCATTGCTAAGGAAACAAAAAGGCTTACTACCAAAAAATACTCCTTTCTCATTTTCTCTTTAATAAATTTGCATTTTTCTGCCCTTAAATGTTTGAGATGACTTGTGTTTCTTATTCTAGAACAGTGCTGAAACAAAACCCTTGTATGAATAAAGAATTTCTAGTTCAGGTTGTTTTCCCTTTCCTGTCTTTATGGAATTTGTTTGCTGCTGAAATTAATTTGGTTTCCAGTCTTATTTCTATCCTCAGGACCTTTTTGGATTATCCTTAGGATTGATTTGATTTAAAGAGCAGCACCTAGTTGAATGGGTTTATTATGTTAATGCTAGGAAGAACTAGGACTACCTGGTCCCTGACTGAATTATAGTACAATAGGCCCGGCACACTATTATCATACAAGGTGGTTTAAAAGAATGATCAATTTTATTTGAATAATGAGGGGATCCCTCTCTACCCAAATCTACTTGGTTTCTGGGTTCACATAGCAAGGTGTCGGATCATTAGAAATACTAAGTTATGTTAATTGCCTTCTTTTTGAGTCTCAGATGACAAGTGCCAAGAGTTTGACTAAATCTGTAAGGTTTCTGTCCTGTGTACAGAGAGTAAACAGTTAAGATAGTGAGGGATACCTGTAATAGCTCACATTTGCATGCTTATTATATGCTAGGGACAGGGTCATCTCTTTACATACATTATCTCAATCCTCACAATAACATTTGGGGAGTAGGTGTTGCCTATTATCCATTTTACAAGGTGGAGAGAAGTTAAGTCACTTGTCCAGGGTCGCATAATTAATAGGCAGGTGTGTCAGAATTTAGTTTCAGGAAGTCTGACTCTAAAGATGGTATGTTACCCCCTATGCTATGCCACTTCGTATACTGTTCGTTTTGTTGTCAGAGCCAGGCTTCAGTGGGCAGAGTGAGACTAATGAACACTGAAGACCATTGTCAATGGCCTAATCTCTCCTTCAGTTCTGAGGGAGAGATTATCAGTGGAGTGTCTCCTTGAACTCTGAAAATCCACCCTTTCCCCGCTCTGAAGTAGCCCACTCCTTGGAGCAGTAGGGAGGAGTGGCAAACTGGAGATGTTGCCTTATCATATCAGGTCTGGTACTCAAGGAACTTCATATTCTACAAAGGATAGATGCCAAACAACTTAAATGCCTTCTACCACTGACTTGGGGGATGACCTGGCTTTAAGGGGCTCCCTAGCCTAATTAGCTTATAAGCTAATATGTAGGAGTTTTTTTTTGCCATGGACCGCAGACTGAAAAGTAGATTATCTCTCTTATGTATAGAATTTAGTAACCAAGAGACTAGTAACCAAGAAGTGGGGTTGGAAAACTGAGCAAGAGCATTTCCCCCAGGCTGTTCATATTTTTGACAAGGGGCTATGGGGCAAAACATAGTAGAGGGCTCTTCAGGCAGCTATCACATTGAACATTTTCATCTTCCCAACAGTGAACTAAAGAGACGCCTGAAAGCTGAAAAGAAAATAGCGGAGAAGGAGGCCAAGCAGAAGGAGCTCAGTGAGAAACAACTAAGTCAGGCCAGTGCTGCTGCCACCAACCACACCACTGACAACGATGTGGGTGCCGAAGAGGAGGGCCTGGACCCAAACGTGAGTCCCCTGGACCACCACCCTGACGGGCACAGGGAGGCTTTTGATGGGCTTCTGCAAATCCCTGGGAACCAATGACTGAGAAGATAAAGTAGTCACTGGACTATAAGTCACTGCAAAAGGATCAGAGAGCCTGCCCCTCCATCTGATTAAAAACATAGGCCCTTTCTAATCAGATGTCAGCAAGCATTTAGGAGAATCTAGTACTTCGGAGTGACTGATTAATCTTCCTCTTGGAACTTGCTGAGCTTCAGTGCAGCCCCAGGGAAAGTGTCTCCCTAAAGATGAGCTAGGGTATACTTTAGACCAGAGATTGGTACACTTGTCTGCAGGCCAGATCCACTCCCCCTCCTCCCTCCTCCCTGGTGTTGTAAATAAAATTGTATTAGAACACAGCCATGCCTATTTTTTAACAAATGTCTGAAGTTGCAGAGATGAAGAGCTGCATCAGAAAAAGTTTGCTGACCCCTGTTACATAATATTCTTTTTCTACAACCCTCCAGGCCCTATGGGCCTGCCTTAAGGCAAAGTCTGATGTGGGTAAGAAAGTGGGAAAGTGGTGGCTCACATGCAGATGTGTCCACAAAACTGGTAACTAAGGCTACCTGTACCAATCAGGTTTTATTATTTTAGATAGAACTCCACTTTTTCTATTTGTTGAATCTTGCTTTTAAGTACAAATCTCACTCCATATCCAGTCCTGTGATTTCAGGGTTATTGGGGTGGGACAGTTAAAGAAACCTTAGTGTATTGGGGGCACTCTTGAGGCAGAATACAGTACTCTACCAGATGGGCCACTGGTCTGACCAGGTTCAGCTTCTCAAAGGCATTTTCATTTTTGTTTTTGTACTTAAATAGCAATACTACAAGATCCGCAGCCAAGCAGTCCACCAACTAAAGATCAATGGGGAAGACCCGTACCCACACAAGTTCCATGTAGACATTTCACTGACTCACTTCATCCAGGAATACAGTCACCTACAGCCTGGCGACCACCTGAGTGACATTACCTTAAAGGTGGCAGGTAGGAAGACTCCAACTTCACTGACCTCTCTTCTGTTGTTTTAGTGAAATGTTCATAAATATAGCAGCTTGCTTTCTGAGATTTCCAGGTTCTCTTCCCCCTTCATTTTTGCTGGACCTTCTCTTTCCTTTGTATGTTTCCCTGGTTTTATTCAATTTTGTGGGGCTTTGTCCTAGAAGGGATCCTTGGCTGTCAAACAGAGTTCGTGCAGGCTATACTAAAGGGCTTCATCCCCTGGACCTTAATGCAGCCCATTATACTAACTAATAGGCAGTAGGCAGATCCCCTCCCGGTATTGGCTACTATCTTCCTGCCACATTTTCCAGTGAACACCTATGGGTATTTGGGAGATTTCCAGTTCTTAGACCCACTCGACACCCCATTGCTCCCACACGGAGATGTGGGGACTCTCTTGCTCCATCAGTGGTGATTTGCCCCATTGCTTATATTTTGGGGTTCTTGAAAATATTTTTCCACATAATTTTGTTATAAATTCTGTCAGTGGCTTTTTGGCCTTGCCTGTCTAGTTGTACTTTCTATTTTTATGTGAGAATTCAAGGAGATCCAAAAATACCCATGCTGCCACCACATCGTCATCTTGTCGGAATCCAATGAACATCTTTAACTGGTTGGAATGGGGATTCGACATTGTCATGAAGACAAAGGCAGGACTTAGGCCTCTGACTAAAATCAAACAGTTCTGGTTTATGTTGTGCCCAAGCACAAAAAAATATAAAGGGAGCCTTTTTGGCACTGACATCAATCAATATTTTTGGTGTTCTTTTTCCAGGTAGAATCCATGCCAAAAGAGCATCTGGGGGAAAGCTTATCTTCTATGACCTTCGAGGAGAGGGGGTCAAGTTGCAAGTGATGGCCAATTCCAGGTATATAGAAGTATCCAATTACATGGTGTCTGGGTTGGACCAGAACAACAAAGTTGAGGACAAAGTCCTGTGTGGTCTTCTTTTCTGCTTGGTATTTAAGGTTAGAAGAAGTGGGATATGGTTGGGTAAAGCTGAAGAGAGAGAAGGCCATGTGGTCACCTGGAGAATAATGACTGCTTTTGTCTTGTGTAGCAATTAAAAATGAAAGATACTACTTTTTTAAAAAGAGTTTATTTATTTATTTTTAGAGAGTGGACAGGACGGAGAAACAGAGAGAAAGAAATATCAATGTGTGATTGCCTCTCACATGGCCCCCACTGGGGACCTGGCCTGCAACCCAGGCGTGTGCCCTAGACTGGGAATCGAATCAGCGACCCTTTGGTTCACAGCCTGTGCTCAATCCCCTGAGCTACGCCAGCCAGGCAGATACTACTTTTTAATAGTTGATCTTGAATCTGAGATTTTTCTTGGGCTCACATTAACTAGGCATTTAACAGTGTAGTGAGGGTTCCAGAGTAAACCAGTGGTCAGTTTTAATTTAGAATGTTGTATACCGAATTACATTTTCCTTTCACTCAGGAATTATAAATCAGAAGAAGAATTTATTCATATCAATAACAAACTACGTCGGGGAGACATAATTGGAGTTCGGGGAAATCCCGGGAAAACCAAGAAGGGTGAGCTGAGCATCATTCCCTATGAGATCACACTGCTGTCTCCTTGCTTGCATATGTTACCTCATCTTCACTTTGGCCTCAAAGACAAGGTAAGCTCTCATGACCTTCCGGCTGTGGTTTATCAAACCACGGAATCAGATGTGTTAGTGATCTCTGTTGCTTTTGGTTTAGGAAACACGATACCGTCAGAGATACTTGGACTTGATCCTGAATGACTTTGTGAGGCAGAAATTTATCATCCGCTCAAAAATCATCACATACATAAGAAGTTTCTTGGATGAATTGGGATTCCTAGAGGTGACGGAGAGTTATTGACATGATAGGCTACCTTGCTATGCTTGCCTCTTACTGTTCCTTCCCTTCCCTTTTTAAAGGCATGTCCTGTGTCAATATCCTTCATGCTTAATGAAAAGTCTCCTTTCTTGCCAGCATGGCATACCACCTTGTTTATTTAGTACCCTGATTAGGAAGGCAGAACCTGACTTCTAAGATAAAGGCAGCATAAGGCCATCCACACAGTAATGATACCACATTCAGTGTGTAATCAACTCATTTTGCTTTCCTGTAGTATTTTAAAAAAATTGAATTTATTTAAACTAAAAAATATATCCTTTAGGAAAAATGTTCTTTTTCTTTCTTAAACGTCAATGTGAGAGAGAAATATCAATTAGTTGCCTCTTGCACGCCCCCAACTGGGGACCTGGCACGCAGGCCAGGCATGTACCCTGATTGAGAATCGAACCAGTGGCCTTTCAGTTTGCAGGCTGATGCTCAATCCACTGAGCCATGCTAGCCAAGGCAGGAAAAACATTTGTAAAACATATTTTTAATTGTATGAGAAGATGAATGTATGTTACTATAAAACAAATTCAAAAAATAAAGAATAGAACCAAAACTGAAAGTCCCCTTTTATTTCTCCCAACCAACTTTCTTCCCCAAACTTGCACTTAATATGTATCCTTCCTCTCCATTTACTCTGTATATTTACATATATACCAATGTATGTTGTAGATGGGGTACACATTTTGGAAAGGTTTTATTTTCTTTAAATATAAATGAAATCACGGCCTTGGCCAGCTAACTCAGTTGGCTACAACATTGTCCTGATACACCAGGATTGCAGGTTCAATCCCTGGTCAAAGCACATACAAGAAGTAATGAATGCATAAAAAAGTGGAAGAACATACTGGTGTGTGTGTGTCTTTCTCTTTCCCTCTCCCCCACTCCTTCCCTTCTTCCCTTTCTCTCTCTCTCTGTCCCCCAACCTTTCTCTCTTCCTCTAAAATCAATAAATTTTTAAAAAAATATATACATAGATTAAGTCATGTATATGTATTATGATGGGCCTGTTTGGGGGTTTTTCCCCACCTAATATATTCTGAACTCTAAGCTGCTGACTTTCTGATAATATTTTAATGAACATCTTTGTGCCCATGTGCAAGTGTTTCTATAGGACGAATTTCTAGAAGTAGAGTGAGTCAAAGGATATAAGCAGTTAAATTTTTAATAAATACTGAAAATGTAATAAATTGCACTCAAGAGAAGCTTTTCCCCATTTAGATTCCCACTTAGAGCTAATGAAAGTTTATGGTACAGTAAATCCTCCCTAAACATCATCAGTAGATTCTGCGACTTCAAGTGAAATAACAAATAATGAGATCAGTTTTACCATAAGCTGCTTGATAAAAAACAAGAGTTAAGTTCCTATGGCATCTCAGTGTTGTAATTAACATTAACAAAACGTTACTCAAGGAACTGTGGTACTGTGGTAATGGCATTTGATCTTAATAGAAATTGATGCTATTTTGGAAAAATCAAGCTATTTCTACTTTTTTGTCAAGCACTTGCACATTACTATGGAACTTAACCTTTACTTGGGAGTACAACATGAGCTTTCCTCAAGGCCTCTGGTGTGAGCACCTCTGAGAAATGTTTCTCCCTGTCCTTCAGATTGAAACTCCCATGATGAACATCATCCCCGGGGGAGCTGTGGCCAGGCCGTTTATCACCTACCACAATGAGCTGGACATGAATTTGTATATGAGAATTGCTCCGGAACTCTACCATAAGGTAATCAAGAAGATGCCCTGTTCCCTTAGAACAGCAGAATGCTGGGAAACCATTGGTTAGACGGGTGCAGTCAGCAATAAGAGGAATCGTGAGGGTAAAACAGCCAGGAGAATGTTCTACTTTGTCGGACTTGTGAGTGTTACACTGACAGAATTTCTCTACAAGATCAGTAGAGTGTTGCAGGTCAGAGGGCAAAGGGAGTGTCTTTCCTAGGTGTACAGATTCTTCTAACATGCCTCAGTTTCCATTATATTTTATAGTTCTTGAATAATCTCTCTCTGGAAATTCAAAATAACTACTTTCAGATTACCAGAGTAAATATTAAAAGCTATCATTCAAGATTCTTAGTTTCAGACAACAAAATCTATTATAGCTAGTTGAAGCAAAAGAAAAATATTAAAATATATGAGGAAGTTCAGTTTCCAGGAGGATCAGACAATCGGGCTTGGAGATCATGAGGGTTCTGAATCTGCTCTAAGATCATCCCATGGAGAACCCAGTGTCTTTTCAACTAGGCACAGTTACTGTGCTCATAACCCTGGCACCAGGCACAGGTCACTGCCCTTAGGACTTCTGCAGTTACTACCTCTAAAAGCTAGATTTCACTGGCCCCCTTGGCCAGAAGGAGTTCTGTGCAAAGCCTACATCTTTCAGTAGCTTCCTATTGAAGTTGCACAGTTGTGTCTGGTGGGGAGCTTTGGTCGTGTGTCTGCATCCTACCCCCAATAGAGGCATCTTTCTGGGGGAGGCTCATTCACAAGATGGGAACATTCCAGACAAAGGAACAGTATTCAGAGATCTAGACAGCCAAAATAAGTGATGACTATCCACTGCAAAGGCCTAAAGCGAGTAGGGTACTCCATATTTAGGTAAGGACCTGAGATCATGCCTGAGCTATAAAAACCAAGTTGTAGTTTTTACAGACAAAAGCTCTGTAGAGCCATTAAGATTGGCCACCATGACCATGCCCTATGTTGTTATTAGATGCTGGTGGTTGGTGGCATTGACCGGGTTTACGAAATTGGGCGCCAGTTCCGGAATGAAGGAATTGACATGACTCACAATCCTGAGTTTACCACCTGTGAGTTCTACATGGCCTACGCAGACTATCATGATCTCATGGAAATCACGGAGAAGATGATTTCAGGTGACCGCTCCTGCTTCCTTTGTCTTTCACAGGAGTCTCAGGGGCTGGTGTGCTTCTTTCAGGACTTCCTGTGGGTCCTGTTTAAATGATGTGTCTTTCTCAGGAATGGTAAAGCACATTACAGGCAGTTATAAGGTCACCTACCATCCAGATGGCCCAGAGGGCCAAGCCTATGAGATTGACTTCACCCCACCCTTCCGGAAAATCAGCATGGTAGAAGAGCTTGAGAAAGCCCTGGGGGTGAAGCTGCCAGAAACCAACCTCTTTGAAACTGAAGGTAAAGTGATGCACTCCTCGTTGTATGCCCCCCTTCCCAGTTTAGCTCTGAATTAGATTGTGTCAGGGTTCGCATTTCCCACACTGTTACCGTTGTATGCTTTTTGCTGGGGGAGTTTAATGCCTTTTCTTCTAACCTGTACATTTGTATTACAGAAACTCGCAAAATTCTTGATGATATCTGTGTGGCAAAAGCTGTTGAATGCCCTCCACCTAGAACCACAGCCAGGCTCCTTGATAAGGTATAAGACCATGCACTTTAGTACATGCCCCCACCCGGTGGTAATCAGCCCCCTGCTCCTTATGAAGGTAGACCAGAGATAAGAGGATAAACAAGTTTTGCTGCACAAAATAGTTATGGATGTTACCTCTTATAATTCTGAGGGGTTTAAGATAAGTCCCCCTAGCTTCAGGTTTGGGGGGAAGCTGATCCTCTTCCACCTAGACTGAAACAATCAAACTGCTGTTCAGAAAGGATCTCTAGTTCTGTTTTTCTTTCTCTCTAAGCTTGTTGGGGACTTCCTGGAAGTCACGTGCATCAATCCTACATTCATCTGTGATCACCCACAGATAATGAGCCCTTTGGCAAAATGGTAAGATAAAGCATTTTATCTTACATGGTGTGTCGGTTACCTATTGCTGCATAACCACCCCAGAAGTTGGTAGCACAAAAGTAGTCTCTCTGCTCTATGTAACGTTGGCTAGGTTAACTCAGGTGGCTTCTTTCAGCTGGGAACTCTGCCGGGGCACCTTCTTCTCCACATGTGCCTCTCTGACAGCATAGCCTGGGCTTTCTTACATAGCAGATGGGTTCTAGGAGGAAGCATTCCACAAGGAAAAACCCTAGTGTGCAAACACATACCAAGCCTCTGCTGATGTCCCATTGTCCAGAGCAAGTCATATGGGCAACCCAGGGTACGTGTGACAGGGACTACAGAAGGCATGACTACAGGAGGTGTGGTTCAGTGTAACAGGTTTCTTGCGAAGACAATTAAAAGTTCCTTGTCTAACCTTCCTCACTATTGTACCGAATACTTTGGTGCTGAGAACGCATGGAGGCTTCAGTAACATTTTTTGAGTCAACTGGAATTCAGAACTCTTATGTTTTCACCAGATGTTAGATTATTAATGAACTTCCCCTTTACTTTCTTGTGCCCAGGCACCGCTCTAAAGAGGGTCTGACTGAGCGCTTTGAGCTTTTTGTCATGAAGAAGGAAATATGCAATGCTTACACTGAGCTGAATGACCCCATGAGGCAGCGGCAGCTTTTCGAAGAACAGGCCAAGGTAAGGAAGAAGAGCGAACAAAGGCACGTATTTTTTACTCACTAGCTTGAACCCTGGTCTGTGTCATGTCTGCATCTCTTTGTGACTTCAACAGAAATGAAGGATAAAGCCACTGGCTTCACTGAAGGAGTTCACATTTCAGGATTGAGAACCGGACTAGTTTGGCCCTAGAATTTCCACATAAGGAAAACTTCAGGCTTGATTATCTGTGTAGGGAGTGCAACACTTGTCTTGAAAATACATTTGCCTAACAAAAACATAATTTTTCTCAGATGGTACATTCATTGAAGTGGCAGGGGTGAGAGGCAGATAAAAATTAATGAAGACAGCCCTGGCTGGTGTGGCTCAGTGGTTTGAGTTTGAGTGCTGGCCTGCAAATCAAAGGATCTCCAGTTCAATTCTTAGTCTAGGGCACATGCTTGGGTTGTGGGTCAGGTCCCTGGTGTGGGGAGTGCAAGAGGCAACCACACATTGATGTTTCTCTCCTCTTTCTCTCTACCTTCCCCTCTCTAAAAAATATATGAATAAAATCTTTAAAAAAAAATAATGAAGACAAAGCCCCCGTAGACATCCTGCACTGACAGGTGGTTTCAGGAAATCAGTAGGACACTTGAGAATCATCAGAATCTGAAATCAGTCTCACTGGGCTCACAGAGCCCCACTCAGTGGAGCTGTTTTCATTTGAGAGAAATTTGCATGTGTCCTAAGGTAGATTTCATCAGTCCTGACCTCCAGATTCCATCCTGCAGTTACTAGGAAACCCAATTCCCAGCAGGTGCTGGGTGTCCAGAACATGGGTCATTCCTCTTAGTGTTTTAACGTGATGACTCAGACTGAGATGGTCCATCTCTTCTAGGCCAAGGCCGCTGGTGATGATGAGGCCATGTTCATAGACGAAAACTTCTGCACTGCCCTGGAATATGGGCTGCCCCCCACAGCTGGCTGGGGCATGGGCATTGACCGAGTCACCATGTTTCTCACCGATTCCAATAACATCAAGGTACAGCAACCCTGCATGCACACTGCCCTGAAGAGTTCCACTGTGCTGGACATGGGACTTGGTGGACCTGGACTATAAGAGCACACTTTGGGCTGGAGGGAGGAGTGGCAAAGGAGCTTATATGCAACACCACAGGCAGAAGATCAGAGCATCTAATTTGATAGGATTTGTGGCAGAAGGAATACTAATGCTTGCATTTCTTGAAGATTCAAGAAATATGTTAAGTTCTCTGTATGCATTATCTCATTTAAATCCACCCTTTGAGGTGTACAGACAGTTGTTAATCCTAGTTTTATAGATGAGAAAGCCAAATTTTCAGAGAACCCCCATGTTTATTGATTGTTTTGACATTCTCCCTCGGCAGTGCTGTGCATGTGTTCTTTTCCATCCTCTGTAATTGAAAGGAACTGAGTTGAATTAAAGAACGCATCTGTCTTTTCAGCTGGGATGCACAAATCTCTGGGTTTTTGTTGTAACAATAACCAGAGGCAAAAGGACTGGGTGGATAACTGAAAAAAATGGTGTTTCTTAGCTTCAAAACGCATTTATTTTATCTCTTGTAGGAAGTACTTCTGTTTCCTGCCATGAAACCTGAGGAGAAGAAGGAAAATGTAGCCACTGCTAATACACCAGAAAGCCCAACAGCTGGCACTTCTGTCTAGAAAGCATTAATTGCAAGTCACATCACTCAGGCACCTTTGCACTTCTGCAAAAGATCAAGGACTGCAAGGGAGTTATTGTATGTTGCTATCCATTTGACTATTGTGGTTCAGTCACCAGAGAGAAAAAGGGGATTAAGGATTCTTCTTTTGTTCCTTGTTACCAAATAAACCACTTATCTCTTACTCCTGCCCCCTCATTCTTTTACCTTTGTGGAATGTCAACTTTTTTCTCAGGTTCCTGGCCTAATGAAGGTTTAGGATTATACCGTTTCATTCAGCAAATTTATATTAATGCCTTGCATTGTTCTAAGAGATTAGAGACTCAGCAGTGAACAAAAGCCAAGTCCCTGCATTCATCAAACTACATTATGGGAGGGCGAGGGAGGGTGGCAGGTTTGGATGAGCAGACAAATGAGATAAGTAAGTACATAATATTTCTGGTAGTGGTTCATACTAAGAAAAGTAGAGTAAGAAGATGGGGTACTATTTTAGAAAGAGGTGTATGGGGACACTGCTATTTCAAAAATGTGATCAGGCCCTGGCTGGTGTATTTCAGTGGATTGAGCGCAGGCCTGCGAACCAAAGGATTGTGGTTCAATTCCCAGTCAGGGTACATGCCTGGGTTGCAGGCCAGTTCCCACCAGGGGACACACAAGAGGCAACCACACATTGATATTTCCCTCTCTCCTTCCCTTTCCCTCTAAAGATAAAATAAATAAAATCTTTAAAAAAAATATTCTGAACTGAATTGTGACTTCAAGGTTAAATCAAAACTTAAAAAAAAAAAAAAAGTGATCAGGCAACAACTTCTTGTAGGTAACTAAGAATCTGGTGATAGAGATCTAAGAGAAAAGGGCAATCCGGACTAGAGGACCACGTTTTTGAGGATGCACAAAGGTTCTGGCATGACAGGAGTGAATGAAAATCAGTGAAAGGCCAGATCACACAGGTCCCTGTAAGCCATGCAGAGGATAATTTTATTATGAATGAGATGGAGAGCCATTAGGTTTTGAGCAAAGGAGTGTTTTTTGAAAGATTGTTCTAGTTAGCATAAAAAGGCTAGAGTGAAAGCAGGGAGACTACTCTTTGGAGACTTGCTGGCTTAAATTTGGGTGGTTTAAGGTAATAGTTACAAGTCATTGGGCTCTGCCTGTGTTCCTGTGGTCAGCAAAATTTGCTAATGGTAAGTGGCTTGTGAGAAAAAGCCTAAGATGATTTCAAAGTCTTGGGCCTAAACAACCGGAAACTAGAGTTGCCCTAAGTTATAGAGATGGAAAGAACTGAGGAAGGCCAGGTTTGAAAAAACGTTGGGCATTTGGTTAAGAATGACATGTGTGTTAGACATCGAATGGGAATAGCATGTTGAATAGTCAATCTAGAGTTTTATTTTTTAATTTTCCTTAATCCTTACCGGAGGACATGTTTCCTTTGATTTTTAGAGAAATATCAATTGGTCTGCCTCCTATATGTGCCCTAACTGAGGACTGTACATGCTCCATCTGGGGATTGAACCCACAACCTAGGTATGTGCCCTGACTGGGAATCCAACTGGCAACCCTTCAGTGCATGGAACAACACTCCACCCAAGCCACATGGCCAGCCAGGGCTAGAATTTTCTTATTTTCAGCTCAATTCAAGAATAACAAGAGTATGGCTGAGAGACTACTGTTTTAATGGAGTCCATGATCCCTGACATAGGGAAGCAGCTGGGGGGATTTTTTTCCGATGAGTCATACAAGAGTGGACTTCTTGTACCTCAGCAAAACAGCAAGCAAGCATCCTGGTTTGGAAGGTGCCACTCTACTTTCACAGGTTTCTCCTTAGCTGATAAAATGATGCAAGCTTGCAGAATTACCTAACTGAGGGGTACTTCAGAGAGAGGTGACCACCTGGCCCTCTTGCTGTTATTTAAGCATAGGCTCCAGGAGAACTTGGCACTGATAGTGGATAACCAGGTGGCACTTCAGAAGAAACACTTCCACCTGACACATCCTTCAGCAAGGTGGTGGTAAGTAAAATGAAAACAATCATCTCACCAAGGGAGAAGGTGTAGGGTCAAGATAAGGGCCTGGACTTCACGCAACACTGTACTATCAATGTGCACCTTTGAAAAGGCAATAAGGATTAATGAGGTCACAAGTGTGAAAAAGCTTTTTAGTAGTAGGCTGTGGGCAGAAGCCAGCTCTCTGGCCTCAAGGAGGCTGGGGACAGAAGTGAAGCAGTAGTAGACAACTACTACTGCTTGTGGGGTCAGGAAAAATGACAAACAGGATGAAAGCTAGAAGGATTATACAGTCATTACCTCCTTAAACAGTTGAAGGCCCACAATTTGCTAACTGCCATCCTGGGGTGAACACAAAGGCATGGTCGCAAACTTCATCAAGCTTCTAGAGGTGTAAGAAAAACAGACATTTAATAAACCATTACAAATGTATAAAATGGCAACTCTGGTAAACACTTTGAAGGATAGGTCCATGGGGTATTGAGAAACTAACACATCTAGTTAAGGAAGGTTTCCCTGAGAACATTAGATCAGAGAGCTGAAGGAAGATAATCAAAGAAGGAGAGTAAGGGCTTTCCATGGCGCAGCAACTAGTGCAAAGACACGGAAGTAAGAAAGAGCATGGAGAAGGCAATGACAGCAGAATATAGATGCCCAAAGAAATACACCACCAGATGAGGCAGGAGGGGGCTGGTCATGCAGGACTGTGAGCCCTGCTGTGGAATTTTGTATTTTATGAGTGCTGGATAGTGGTGACTACATCATAAGATATGTAATTGTCTAATCACTATGTTGTGCACCTGAAACTAATATAAATTATATGTCAACTATAATTGAAAAATAGATTTTAAGTGCTGGAACTTAAGCAGGGAAGTGACATTACATTCACATTTTGGCTTCTCTGAAAAAGAACTGGAGTTGGGAAAGAAAAGGCAAAAGTTGGGGGTAAGAGGGTGAATAACAAGGAGGCTGACTCATTTTTTAACTTACGGGACTAGATTGATGGTGATACCAATGCCTGAGACAAAGAACCCTGGAAGATGGTTCCCCTGCCACGAGCAGCTCTCTTTTAAAGACAGAAGGGGGAGTCCGTTGCAGACTAAAGATGATGGAGAGACAGAAAGAGGATCAGGGTTCTTAGACTTGGAGGAGACCTCTGGTCCTTGTCCTCTGAACTAGAGAGAAGGAAGGGATCAAGTAAATTGAACTTCTGTCTAACTTTTGAGGGCTAACAAGAAGAAAAGTGAGTTCTCTCATCTTCAGAAACTGAGGTATAGAGTTGTGGGATTGTACAGGCTCCTGGACGACCCAGACAGCTTATTCTGCCCATCTCTGGCACTCTGAAGGTTTTAGACCTGTGCTAACCAATACAGTAGCCGCTAGCCACATGTGACTATTGAGCATTTAAATGTGGCTGGGTCAAATTGAGACATGCTGTTTAGTGTAAAATACATGCCAGCTTTCTTAAACCTGCTTACAAAAATAATGTAAAATACCTCAATATTTTTTAAAGATTTTATTTATTTATTTTTAGAGAGGGGAAGGGAGAGGACAAAGAGAGAGAGAAAATATCAATGTGTGGTTGCCTCTCACATGGCCCCCACTGGGGACCTGGCCCGCAACTCAGGCATGCGCCCTCACTGGGAATCCAACCATCGACCTTTTGGTTTGCGGTCCGCGCTCAATCCACTGAGCTACACCAGCCAGGAAACATACCTCAATACTTTTAACATATTGATTACATGTTGAAATAATATTTGGATTTAGCAGGCTAAATAAAATGTTATTAAAATTAGTTTTACCTATTTCATTTGACTTTTTAAAATATATCTACTGTGTACGGCCATACCACCCTGAACGCGCCTGATCTCTTCTAAAATATATCTACTAAAACATTTTAAATTACATACCTGGCTCAAATTATATTTCTACTGGGCAGCGCTGTTTTATACAGAAATTTAGACTAGTGTTCCAAGACACGATATCATTCTAGTTATTTGAACCATGTCTTACCACTCAGTCAGCATCCTTCAGCTCATTTCACAGGTACCGCCGCACAGCTCTGCAAGCCGCGGAACTCTAAGCACCAAGCACCGCTCCCTGCTACTCTCCAGCGAAGGACTACAGGAGCCAGCGTTCACCGCGCACTTCTGGGGGCGGGGCCTCAGAGACAGCCTCTTTGTGACGTCACGTTCCCTACGCTACCGGGTTCCGCTCTTTCCCTCCGGGGCACGCGTCTTAAAGGTGGGCGGGGAGCGGACGTGTGGTGGAGGGTTTGCGCTGGAATGAGGTGGGGTAACTCTGGAGCTTGCGGGATGGGGAGAGTTGAGGACCGTGCAACCCAGGATGCGCGGCCGGAGGAAAAGTGTAGCTGTTTTCATGGAAGTGCCAACCTACGCCGCGTGTAGAGCGAGCGCGGGGCATTGTGCACTCGCAGCCACCTGCCGCCTGACCCAAGAGGCAGGCGCGCACGTTGTCCCCTGCCCCTTGAGCTGGAGTCTACCTTGTAACCTTGAGTCGCTCTTGTAACCAGCCGAATGGGCCCCAGTCCCGGCCTGTAGAGCCAGTCGAGAAGAGAGCCGGCCTCCCAGGGTATTGAGGGAGGGGGCCTGAGGGATCCTTCCAGCATCGGTTAAACCCTTTCCCCCGCGCTGGCAGCCGATCTACCCTAACTTTTATTTGAAAAGGAAGTGGGCTCTTAAGTTTTTTGCAATTATTGTAACAAGTGGTTTTGTGGGGGGTGGGGGGAAGGCATGTTTAACTGAGTTATTGTTGCACTGAAAGAAGCTATTGAAGATCTAGGAGAGAGGATTTGAATTTTAGTGGACCCAGTATATCAAAAACATTCAACCATTGTGCACACTCAGGCAGACTTAACTATGTGAATGAGGTGATGGTATAGTTCTGGGATGCTTCATGTCAGGGAGTCAACGTTTCTTACTAGCAAGTTCCGTCTTCCTTGGCTGCTATTAATGGTTTGTGATGTATCTGGTTTCATTACAGGTCGGTTCCCTGAGTGTCTGCCTTCATAAAATATACTGCCCTGTGATAGCCACCCTCCACCCCTCCAAATGGAGGAGTTTAGCATTTCCCAAACTTTTCTTTTGCTCTGACATATGCAAGATTTATGTTGGTTTTCTGACTTTAAAGTAACAATCTGTGTCAGTTCCTGCCAGATCCTTTTTAAATCATTATGGTCTGATTTTCCAATGAGCAATTATTGCAATAACAGTTCACTGCACTTGTGAACTGTTAAAAAATAAATAGGCATATTAATATTTTCAAGAGTTTATTTGAGCAAAAATCAATACCAATCTGCCAGCATCAAACCAGAAGTACTCTGCAGGTACTGCTAGAGGAAAGACAGAAAGTGCACAAACAAGAAAGGAAATTATTTGCACCGTGGCTGGTGTAGCTCAGTGGATTGAACACATGTCTCTGAACCAAAGGGCCCCCAGTTCGATTCCCAGTCTAGGGCACATGGTTGGGTTCTGGGCTAGGTCCCCAGTAAGGGGCTCACGAGACACAACCACACACTGATGTTTCTCTTTCTCCTTCCTTTCCCCTCTCTCTAAAAATAAATAAATAAAAGCTTAAAAAAAGGAAAAGAAAGGAAATTATTTGTTTGGCTCTAGCTTAAAGCCTAATTGGCTGTTTGTGATTGGTTGTCCTTAGTGTTTTGATGTAAGCTTTGTTCAGGTAAATGTCCAAACCTATGGAGAATTTTTATGAGTTTATTTGAACCAAACTGACAATTGCCAGGAAACACAATCATGATGGATTGAAAAAATAGTCTGGAGAATGGCAGTTCTGCAGCTCATTTTATATATTAGAATAAAAGGAGATGTAAGGAGGGTTACATGAAATCCTTGTAGATTAAGGGGCCTGGAGAAAGCTAAGCCAGAAAATCTCTGGGATTGAATAAAAAAGGCAAAAGAAATACAATTTCTATATTGGTGGGTACAGGATAGTTAATAATTAACCTTTATAGCACATAGAGTTGGTATATGGGGAGCAAGATAACAATGAGGGGTTCTGGAAAAGATTACTCTGATATTTCAAAAGTATGTTATCTTAGATGTGAAAGACAAGAGACAGTTTCACTTAAGGTAAAGATTGAACTTTATCAAGGAAGCTACAGGCCTAGGATGTTACTACCCACCATAACTTGCTTTTGGTTGGGATTTCTTTAATTTTTTTTCTTAAGTTTTTTTAAGAGATTTATTTTTAGAGAGAGGGAAAGAGAGGGAAAAAAGGAGAAAAACATCAATGTGAGAGAGAAACATCGATCAGTTGCTTCTTGTATTCACCCTGATCAGGGGTGGAACAAGCAACCCAGGCATGTAGACTGACCAAGAATCGAACCGGCAACATTTTGCTTTGCAGAGCAATGCCCAACGGATCCACATCGGTTGGGGCTTTTGTTAGGAATTTTTGTGTACAGACCATCCGTGTAGCTACTTTTGGTCTCTGAGTTTGTAAGGCTGCCATGCAGGTCTCCCCTAAGTTTGTCAGGGTTAGTATGTCACCCCTTTTTCCTCCACACCTTGAAGGGTTTACAGGCTTAGATCTTGGTTTCTTTACATAGTCCACCATGGCCATTAGAGCCAGACTGGTCTAAGGTCCTCCTCATGTAGTTAATTTAGCACAAGATAAGGAGCTTATTGGAGAACATCAGGGTTCAGAAGCTGGATGCATTGGGGCTCGGTAACGTCTTTTTTCTTTTTAAACGTTTAGCTTTGTCTTGGTCACTACATGATCCCATTTTCTACAAAGAAGATGTCATATATTTGAGTCCAAATGACATCATTGATAGAGTCAATAGTGAAGAGTGGGAGAGTTTCTAGCAAAGCATCCTAGGCCTCTTTCAGGTTTGATCTGATGAATGGTTTTTATTTGTGGCTTTATGTACCCACTTACAGCTCCCCTCCCTTTCAAGGAGCTCAAGGCAAATCAATCAGGGAAATCAAAGTTTCTTTTTAATAATATTAATCACAGTATAATATTGACAGTATGCTCAATATTATAGCAGTTTTTAAATTTTTTAAAATTGAATTTAGAGAAAAAATAAAGGAAAAAATAAAACAAAAAATTGATTTGAGAGAGAGAGGAAGAGAGAAATATCGATTTGTTGTTTCACTGATCTATGCATTTAATGGTTGATTCTTGTATGTACCCTGACTGGGAATCAAACCCAGAATCCTGGCCTATTGGGGTGATGCTCTAATCAACTGAGCTACCCAGCCAGGGCAGCAGTTACTTTTTATAAATGTTATTTAATCCTCACAATAACCCCATAGATTAAATACTACTGTTATTCCTATTTTAGCAGTTGAAAAAACAGACACAGATTCATCTATCCAATTCCACACAGTTAATATAAGCAAAGCCACAGTCAGAACCCAGAAAGGGTGACTCTAAAGCCCACATTCTTCAAAATTTCCTATGAGAACACTTGACTGTTGAGAAACCACTGGGCTTGTCACTGTTCCCCTCTGCATCATAAAAAAACATTATCAGAGAAAGGGTAGCTTTCCTGATAGGGGCATCAGTGGGAGATTTTCCACAGGGAGGTGAAGAACCAATGTGGGGGGGAGAGAAAAATAAAATTCCTGAAAAAGATTTAAAAACACCTTAAAGAAATAGGGTATCTTCTGGTGTTGGTGGGATTTGGGACTTTGATCTTTCCTTAAAGATGAAAACAGCAGGGAGGTGGGATAAAACTACCCATAGAGTTTCAGAGAAACCTAAGTATGAACGTGGCTGGGCTGCATCTGAAAGCCTGTCGAAGTACACTGGTGCCAGGATGTAGTATTGTGCATTGACCTTCCTTTCTATGTATTTTTTTTATTTTGAGAGTACACTTACTAAGGGAAAGAAGTGAGCCAAGCCGGGGCCACTGTCAGCTCACTGGAGAGTCAGAGAAAGGGGGCTTTGGAGACAGGCTCAGGAGTTTAGCCCTGGACGAGCTGCCACTGCCCATTGCTCCCTGGTTGCAAGTCTTGTACCGTAGAGTTTAGGAGATGCACATCTGTGGGGGAAGGAGGGGGAAGGGAAACGCTCCTGTACTTCTGATGGTTGTGGGTTTTTTTTTTTTTTAAAGATTTTATTTATTTAGTTTTAGAGAGAAGGGAAGGGAGGGAGAAAGAGAGGGAGAGAAACATCAGTGTGGGCTGCCTTCATGTGTCCCTCACTGGGGACCTGGCCTGCAACCCAGGCATGTGCCCTGACTGGGAATCAAACCAGTGACCCTTTGCTTCACAGGCCCGTGCTCAATCCACTGAGCTACACCAGCCAGGGCTGATGGTTGTGGTTTATGATTAGGGTCTCAGCACCAGCCCAGACCATGTGGACCCCGGACGAGATTGCAAGCCTGTGTTATGAGCACTATAGGATTAGGCTGCCCAAGCAGGGGAAGCCAGAGCCCAACCGTGAATGGACGTTACTAGCAGCCGTGGTGAAGATAGAGCCTATAGCTGACCTGGCCTGTGACTGCCCTGACAAACAAGTGCAAGGTGAGACTTTTTCTCCTTGAAACTCTCCCTCTCCTTGTCAGAGATGGTAGAATATACAGGGCTCTACAGTAGGGGCCGTTGTCGCCAGGTATAAACTGCAATGTTGGGCATGTTCCCCAGCTCTCCACTAGGTGGCACAGTGATGTAAGTCGTGGGAGAGAGCCCTGCTGGAACTGCAGTGGTCTTCGCAGATGGGTCAGCCTATGGCGAATGCTCTAGTCCAGAGGAATGTGCAGACTTGTTAAACCTCAGGACTGGGGACCATTCAGTTTCTGAAAGCTCACTTAACGACTTGTGTTTTTCCCCCTCAGTGGCAAAGGAAGTTGTCTCAATGGGAACAGGAACAAAATGCATAGGCCAGTCCAAAATGAGGAAGAGTGGTAAGTCCGCATGGGGCCTAAACAGTGCCTGTCTAGGGAGCTTTGGAAACTGTGTCCATGTTGCTCTTTCCTCTCCTCTTCAGGGCAAAGGGGTCAGGTTACTGAGGTGGCTGCCATTTCAGTTCACGCTTGCTATTGCTCTCGTTGGAAGGACAAAACTCACGTAAAGAATGAAAATAAACAGTGGAAGCAGAGACTGCCAGGAACATGCTTTCTGAATGGATTGAAAGTTAGCCAGTATTTTCACGCTCAAACTAGAAGTTTCATGAGCTTAGCTAATCCACATTATGTTACTGAAGCCCCAGAAAGCAATCTGGAATTAAATGGTGATTTTGGCACCAAAAAGAATATGGAAATTCCTTAGAGATTGGCATCTTCACCTTCTGCTTCCAGTTAGCAGAGACCTCCTGGAGTTTGCTTCCCCCATTTTCCTAGCTTCACCTCCTGTATATGAGGAAGCTGCTCCAGGGCCACTATGGATTGAATTCCATGAGGTGGTTTCCCCATGAGCACCAGGATGATAACAGGGCACAAGGAATCTGGACCCCTGTCCTCCAGAGAGAGATTTCCCTATAGATTAGTAGTACTCAGCTAGGGGAGATTTTACCCTTCAAGGGGCATTTGGCAATGTCTGGAGACATTTTTGGTTGTCACAAGAGTGGGAGGAAAATATGCTGCTGGCCTGCCAGCAGTGTTGCTCAGCATGCTACAGTGCACAAGGCAGACCCCACAACAAAGAATGTCCCCATCCAAAATGTCAATAGTGCTGAGTTGAGAACCCCTTCCGTAAATGCATTGCCACTGATGATTGTGATACTTTCTGGCAAAGCATTCCAGAGCTACATGGCCATCCTGGGTGCTGGAGGAGGGAAATTGCAGTATTCTGCTTCTAAATACTAGAGCTTCTCCAGGTTCCATGTGTCTTCACTGCTGTCCTGTCTTTGCCACAGGGGACATCCTCAACGATAGCCATGCTGAGGTCATAGCCAGAAGGAGTTTCCAAAGGTAAAGTCACATCCCCAGAGAGTCTGATTTAGCCGGGTTTGGGGGCCCCAGAATTTGCATTTCTAGTAAGCCCTGAGTTAAACTGATTTTGTTAGGCTATGAACTAAACTTTGAATAGCACTGCTCTATACAGTGGTTCTCATGCTTGAGTGTGCATCCGAGTCACCTAAAGGGTTTGCTAAAATCCAGATTGCTGGGCCCACCCCCAGAGATTCTGATTCAGCAGGTAAAGGGAGGAGCCTGAGAAGTTGCATTTCTATCAAATTCCAGATGATGCTTACACTGCCAGTTCAAAGACCACACTTTGAGAATCACTGGTCTAGATCGTTCTCATAATTCTAAGTCACTGTCCATCCCATTGGTCTTTAGTAGATTTTTCTTTCTTAGTAATCACCCAGCCAGAAACTTCCCCTTTACCACAGAGACTGGTGTTCATTCTGATAACATCCTGCACCCATTAGGTACCTTCTCCATCAACTTTACTTGGCAGCCGTCCTGAAGGAGGATAGCATCTTTGTGCCAGGAACTCAGAGAGGACTGTGGAAACTCAAGCCAGACCTGTCGTTTGTATTTTTCTCCAGCCATACGCCCTGTAAGTACATTCAAGCCTGTGGATTAATATTGTATTGTCTTCTTCCTTATATTTGTCTTATCCATAGATATGTTTCTCAGAAAAGCACTTCTGGCTGAAGTGTAGCTACAACTGGCAACAGTACCTCTTTGTGAACAGACCAGTATGCCTGATCATTTCTCTGCCAAGAGAAGGCAGGGTTGGGGATGTTGTGGGGGGGACTCACTCACTTTTCAGTTCCCAGTCAGGACTGGGAAACCTAAAATTGAAACCCCATCAGGTCTGAAACCAGCAGTAAGGTTTAGAAGTCCAAACTCATTTTATTCATTTTATGAATAAAATGAGTTTTATGAATAAAATGAAAGCAGTAGAAATATTTTCTACTTGTCAGGGACAATATGACATACTGGGTACGTAGCAGGGAATAACTAGTCCCTTGCTTACTCTCATGGAGTCTTTTAGGGAATGTTGACAATCATCTTTGGTTAAGGTAAATTTTCATGAATTTTAAGGGGCTGTTCAGGTGCTGCAGTTGCATTAGGCAGGAAGACCAGACCTAGCCTACAGAGAGTCATTTCGATCCTCTGTTTTCCTGTCTTGAAAATTAAGCATAATTTCTGCCCTTTGTAGACAACAACTCAGGGATGGCAGTAAAATTTCCTCACCCAAAAAACTTTGAGATAAGTATATAAGATTATCCTTTGACTATTAAACTTTAAGAGTAATACATGAAATTAGGGCAGAGATAGGTAATCACTCTAAGAGACAGAATAGCTGTCAAGACTTGATCATAAATCAAAAATATAATACAGCTTAAGAAACAGTAAGTCTATTGAAAAAGAGTTACAGAGGTAGGCAGGGATCATCCACAGTGTTCTCAGTAGTGAGTGCTCTGGTCCAGGGACCAAAGGATGTTTCCTAACTCTGTGCTTCTCAAACTGTAGTATGCTGTATGAATCACCTAGGGATCTTGCTAAAATGCAGATTCAGATTCCGGGGTGGAGCCTGAGGTTCTGCGTTTCTGAACAACTCATGGTTGGTGCCAGTAGTGTTGGCCTGTGGACCACACGTTGAGTAGCCAGGGCCTGGCTCACTCAGTGGTCTCATTGTGGAGACGTATACAATCTGGGGATCCAACGAGCCTGACCGCTGCCTAATCACCCAACATATCCACAGGCTGGTACTGCTCCGTGAGAGGGTACTGATCTATAAGAAAAAAATAAGTACCAGGTAGTGAATTTTTTAAAAAGCCCATTTCTTTCCATTTAATGTTTATGAGAATTTAGTCATGTTTAATCATCACAGCTGGGATTTTTAAAGATCTTACTTTATGGAATAAAAAGTTGACCACCTTCTGGAAAATCTGGAAATTTTACTTGTCTGTGAAATCAAAATCTAGAACCACTGATCTAACTTCCCTGTCCACCCTTGGTTTGTCTGCAGAAAGAAAGAACACTACATAGAGAGCGTGACTTTCTGGCTCTCTTGACATTTATTCCTCATTACTAATTGATAATTTGGTGCATGGCTTAGCTACTTCAGACTCTTACTTATGAGTTTTATTAGCTTGAGTCAGCCTCTCAAGTTCAGGCATCTGTCAAGATCAAATCTCTGAGCCTGCAGAGTGGGAGGCAAGCCCTGGTGAATTCTCAAAGTCACTGTCACCTTGTGAGGTCTCTGGAAGTCTGCCAGCTGGCCTCTCTGGCAACACTCCCACTTCTACATCTCTTGCCTTGCCCACTCTTGGGTTATGAGGCTGCAGATGTGTTATGCACACATTTTAGAAAAGCACCACACATTAGGTTAGTGTTTGAAGAAGTAGCTCTCTTCTCAACAGGAAGCTGTGCTTTTTACTAAGTACCTCTGGGTTTTTTTGTTTGTTTGTTTGTTTGATTGATTGATTCCCTGTAAGCACAGAATAGGTCAGAAATCCCTAAACCAGCGCAGGGAAACATCAGCTGTGTGAGTTACTGCAGAGTTTAAGGATATGCACATATCTCTCTAAGATGGAGAAGTTGTAAGCTTTGTTTGCCAAACTTATTGGGTTGGCCAAAAAGTCTGTATGGTGTTCTTCTGTAAAACAAAAGACCCATTTTTCATCTTCACCAGTAACTTTATTGATTTGGATATTTTGAGAATGTACATTGATTGTTCTCAATTAATGTCTCAATTTGGTCGCTATCAACTTCAACTGCTCTACCTGACTGTGGAGCATCACATCATCCACTGAGAAATCTCCAGCACAAAACTTCACAAACCACTTTTGACATGTTTGATCAGTCACAGAACCTTCTCTGTACATGGCACAAATCTTATTTTGCATTTCAGTTGCATTTTTACCTTTCTTGAAATAATAAAGCATAATATGCTGAAAGTGTTTCTTTTCTTCCATCTTCAGTATTAAAATGGCTACACAAAAATTCACCAATTTTGATACTTTTTTTATATGCACACTGAAGCTTTGCACGGTGGCAGTATTGAAGCCAATGAGGTTTATCTAAGGTGCGATTATTGCCAATGAAAAATGCACTCTGATACGACAGCTGCCAAAATACAATCGAGCAAAATTCTTTTGAATGAAGTTAAAGACAACTAAGTGCTACTAGAGCCATCCTACAGAAATTTTGGCCAACCCAATATTTAACCATAAAGTCAGCCACCCACTTTTGTTTTCCAGTACATCTTGTGGGCTAACATTACAGAAAATGCACGTGGGAACTGCTCATTCTAAACTTGTGGTTTTCAATTTAGGACTATTTGTTCCCCAGGGGACATTTGGCAACATCTGGAGACATTTTTGATGGTCAGACTAGAGACAGCTATTAATCTAGTAAGCAGAGACCAGGGAGGTTGCTAAACATCCTGTGATGTATAGGACACACTCCACAGCAAGGAACTATCTGGCCCAAAATGTCAATAACATGGAAGTTGAGAAACTCTGGTCTAAACTAGTGTTTCCAAAACTTCCTGTGTTAATTACCTAGATCTTTATTAAGATACTCTGTTTTCCAGACCCCTCCCCTCTAGAAATTCTAACTCACTGAGTCTAGGAGAGGGTCAGGAGTCGTCAACAAGATGATTCATATTAGGGAAATTTGGGCAAGTGTTCTTAATGCATCTCATGTCAGCCGGGAAAATAATATCAAGCTTTGTTTAGATGAGACTGAGCGCGTTCAGGGTGGTATGGCCGTAGACATATTAAGCTTTGTTTAAAGCAGTGGTTCTCAAACTTGTGCTTGTATCAGAGCCTGGAGAGTTGATTAATACACAGACTGCTGGATACCACCTCCAGAGTTTCTGATGCTGCAGGTCTTGCATGGGTCCCAAGAATTTGCATTTCTAACAAGTTCCAAAGGGATGCTGCTGTGGCTGGTCTCACTCCTGAGAACCACTGGTTTAAGAGGTTTCTTCTCCTGTAGGTGGGGATGCCTCCATCATTCCAATGCTCGAGTTTGAAGACCAGCCTTGCTGTCCTGTCAGTAGAGATTGGGCCCATAACCCATCAGTAGAAGCCAGTGGTAACCTGGAAGCCACTGAAGATAAAAGGAAATGTGAAGACCCCGACAGTCCTGCGGCCAAAAAAATGAGGCTTGAGCCCAGGACTCCTGCCAGGAAATTTGCCAACGGTGAGGCTCACCATCGGAGTTTTGGCAATCAGGAAAGTGGCCCAGTCCCACCAAAAGTTGGCAGCTCTAATCTCACCTCAGAGGAATTGGCCACTGGACTAGCCCTCGGTGGCGCTAAAGTGGTGGATGTTCATAGAACTGGAGCTAAGTGCGTGCCTGGGGAAGCTGGAGACTCAGGAGAGCCTGGTGCCGCGTACCACCGGGTGGGGCTGCTCCGAGTGAAGCCAGGCCGGGGAGACAGGACTTGCTCCATGTCCTGCAGTGACAAGTTGGCACGGTGGAATGTCCTTGGGCTCCAGGGGTCACTGCTGATGCATTTCCTAGAAGAGCCCATCTACCTGTCAGCTGTGGTCATTGGGAAGTGCCCGTACAGCCAGGAAGCCATGTGGAGAGCACTAATTGGGAGGTGAGAGGGCAGGGAGGGAGGGCTCCACTGGAACAGTCTTTCCAAGAAGGAGTCTGAAAGTATGTCCAAAGAGCCCTAGAAATATCCATGCATTTTGCTCCAGCAGTTCCACTGCTAGGATTTGCCCTAAAGAAGTAATTAAGGAAAGGTTCAAGCATTTAGCTTTGTGGCAGTCATTTTTAAAAAAGGAAACCACTAAAATAGCCAGCAAAAGATCAAGTGATTTTTGTTAAGACTCCTATAGAAGAAATTTAGTATGGTAAGATGCTCGTTATGTTTAAAGAGCATTTTATTTTATTTTTCTTTTATTTTTTCCTTTACCATTTATCCCCTTTATACCCCTTCTCCCTTGTAGTCACCACACTCTTGTCCATGTCCATGAGTCCTTTTCCCTTTTTGCGTGATCCCTCCACCCCCTAACCCCCCACCATAGCTGACATCCTTCTCTCTATCTATGAGTCTAAAGGGCAATTTAGAAGATAAAATAAATTCATGTTGGCCTTCAAGTATATATGCATATAGAAAAATTGTGGGAGGTATTATGCAAAGGTATTAATGTTATTACCTCTGAGATGTGGTATTATGAGTAGTTTTTTCTTCTTTGTGATTACTGTTTTCTAATTTTTCTGCAGTATACAAATATTGCTATTAATTTTTAAAAAACCTTTGAACATTAGTGTTAATATTTGAAAAGATAAGTGACAAAGGATGACCACTCAAGTGTGGTCTTCCTAAAGAAGGCAGCCAGACCCAGTGAATGCTGTGATAGCTGTGGGCAGGATGCAGCCCTGGCCAGGGGCAGCCTGTGAGCCTGCGTCGAATGACCACTCCTGAGCCAACTCCAGGAAGCAGCCCCAGGACATAGCCCACTAATTCCACTTTTGGGTACATACCCCAGAGAAATGAAAACACATGTCCACGTAAAAACTTGTACATGCATGTCCACAGCAGCATTTGTCATAATAGCCCCAAAGTGAAACAACCGAAATGTCCACCAGCTGATGAATGGATGGATACGGTGTATCCCTACAGTGGAATATTACTCAGCCGCAAAAATGAAGGGCTGATACATGTCGCAACATGGATAAACCTTGAAAACCTTATGGCAAGTGAAAGAAGCCACATAATGTATTATTTTACATAATGAAATATGCAAAATAGACAATCTATAGAGACAGAAAGTAGACTCATGGGTGCCAGGGGCTGGAGAAAGGGATAGGGAGTGACTGCTAAATAGTGCAGGGTTTCTTATTGGCCTGATGAAAATGTTATAAACTCAGAATGTGGTGATACTTACACAATTCTGTGACTATGCTAAAACAACTTTGAATTATATACTGCGAAGGGGCAAATTTTTTGGTATATAAACTATATCCCAATAAACATGTTTAAAAAAAATAAAAGTAACCCTAACCACTCTGCCCAAGATGTTTTCTGTGTTTTCCATGTTTTTCCTACCCTGAGACTTTTAAATTGCTGTCTGTACAGGTCTAAACCAGCGTCTTGTTAGCACTGAGTTTATGTGAAAGAGAAACAAATGAAGTTTTATATTATAGGATAACTTTGCTTTCTGGTAACTTTGCTTTGTTTGAAGGATTCCCTAGGAAGCAGATGCCAACAAATGAATGTTTCCTGTTACAGTTTTCAAATCTTTCAAAACCGATATCAGGAATGGAGTTTGGTGTTACCGAAATCACAGAGGGGTGGTGACTCAAATAGTTAGCACTTCAGAGTAATGGGAGGGGGTCTTCCTCCAGCCCTAAGTTTCATGTGATTTAGATTCCATTCTCCCACACCCTCCTGTACTTCTCTCCCCATAAACAAACAAATCCACACACCTCCTAAGGCCTTTGCCTCCCACTGAGACACAGTGGCAGCAATGGGGTCCACAATCCTAGATATTCTCTTTCTCAAGGAATGTGCCTAAACTGAATGATTTCCCCCTCACATTTAGGTGTCAGAATATCTCAGCTTTACCCAAAGGCTTCGTATTTCAAGAAGTGAAAATACAGCAGTCAGATTTACTCTTTGAGCAGAGTCGCTGTGCGGTGCAGACCAAAAGGGCTGGCAGCCCAGGCCGACTTGTTCCTTGTGGAGCAGGTAAAGGACCCAGGTTCCACTTGCCCTGGAGTAACTTATCCCCAGACCATGGAGTGCCTTGGGGTGGGCCACATCCTCCCAACCAGGGAGGCAGTTTACCACCCAAATGGTCAACAGTGTGGGCTCTGAGGACACCCACACTCTGTCAAGTACATGTTCTCTGTGACCCTGGGCAACCTGCTTAGTCTCTCTCAGCCTCAATTTATTCATCTCCAGATAAAAATATCATTTATTTATCAGGATTGTTATCAGAATTAAATGAGAAATTCCATTTCATAAATGCTCAACAATTGTTGGTTGTTATGGTGATTAATCATGAACAAACCACGTGTGCTCTGTGTCAGAGTCATTGTGTCTGACATTCTATCCAGCTCTCATGGGTCTGCAAAGGCAGGGAGAAATTTTTATTAAAACACTCCTGGAACTTACAGAAGGCTGAATGGTTTTAACTCTAGAATCTTATCTTTTCATAGCCATCAGCTGGAGTGCAGTTCCTGAGCAGCCATTGGATGTCACTGCCAATGGCTTTCCGCAGGGAACAACGAAGAAGGGAATCAGAAGCCTTCAGGCCAGGTACAGCGTACGGGGGCAGAAGGGGGCAGTGGCCGTGTGCTCACACCTCACCGCTAATCCCACAACATTTCCATCACCCCAAAAGAAAACCTTATACCCATTAGTGTCACTCCCCACCCATTCCCTCTCCCCACCCCAGGCAACCCTAATTTGTATTCCATCTCCATGGATTTATCTATTATGGACATATCATATAAATGGAATATACATTATTTGGCCTTTTATGTCTAACTTCATTACTTAGCATGTTTTCAAGGTTCATCCATGTTGTAGCGTTTATCAATCTTTTATTCCATTTTATGGCTAAATAATATTCTATTCTATGGATATATCACCTTTTGACTATCTGTTCATCCATTGATGGATGTTTGGGTTATTTACTTTTCGGCTCTTATGAATAATGCTGCTATGAATAGTTGTATACAAGAGTTGAGGTGGACATTTTCTATTTATTTTAAGGATACATTTATTAAAGCTAGGGACAGTGTAACAAGGAAGGGCCTAGGAGAGAAGAAGCAACAGGAGAGAGCCTAGGTGGGGTGCTTTGGCTCCCTAGAAATGTTATGGGAAAGAAGGGAGCCAAGGCGGGACTGCTGTCAGCTCACTGGAAAGTCAGAGGAAAGGGGGCCTTGGAGACAGGTTCAGGGGATCAGCCTGGGTTGAGCTGCTGCTGCCCATCATTTCCGTGGTTGCAAGTCTGATCCCTTAAAGTTTAGGAGATGCACCCCTGTGGGGGAAGAAAAGTGGTGAGGGAAAGGTGCGGGAGTGCTCCCAGGAGGGAGAGCGCCTGGACACATTTTCAGTTCTCTTGTGTGTGCCTAGGAGTGGGATTCCTAGGTCACATGATAACCTTGGGTTTCACTTTTGAGGAGATGCTAAACTGTTTTCCATAACAGCAACACCATTTTAAAACTTCCCCCAGCAATGTATGAGAGTTTCAATTATCCTGCATCATTTACAACACTTATTGTTTGTTTGTTTGTTTTCTTATTGAAGCCATTCTAGTGGGTGTGAAGTGCTATCTCACTGTGATCTTGATTTGCATATTCCTTGTAACTAATGATGTGGAGTATCTTTTCACATACTTGTTAGCCATCTGTGTATCTTCTTTGGAGAAATATCTATTCAGATCTTAGCCCATATTTTAAAAATTTTATTTATTGATTTGAGAGAGAAAGAGAGAAAAACATCAGTTTGCTGTTCCATTTATTTATGCATTCATTGGTTGCTGCTTGTTTGTTCCCTGACTAGAGATTAAACTTACAACCTTGGCATATTGGGATGATGCTCTAACCAGCTGAGCTACCCAGCCAGGGCCTTAGCCCATTTTAAAAATTGTTTTATTTATCTTTTATGGTTGAGTTGCAAGATTTATTTCTACATTCTAGACACTAGTCCTTTATTAGATATACATTTACAAATATTTTGCCCAATTCTGTGTGTTGTCTTTTCACTTTTTGAGAGTGTTTTAAAAGTTTAACATTTTGATGTCTATTTTATCTTTTTTTTTTTCAGTTTGTGCTTTTGGTGTCCTATCTAAGAAATCATTGCCTAATCCTAGGTCCCAAAGATTTACTCTATGTTTTCTTCTAATAGTTTTATAGTTTTAGCTCTTATGTTTTGACTGATCCATTTTGAGTTACTTTTTCTATAAGGTGTGAGATGGGGTCCAACTTCATTCTTTAGCATCCAGTTGTCCCTGCACTATTTTTTGGAAACACTGTTCTTTCCCCTGGCAGTTTTTGAAAGGAACACTTGCTTGGGCTTTTCCACGAGGGATTCTGGTTTAGTAGGTCAAGGTTGGAACCCCAGAATCACTTACAAAGCTCCATGGTGATTGCATTGGCAGAAAGGGCACCATGGGAATAGGGTCTTGTGTCTTCAAATTGGCTTTTGCTGAAGTGTACAGCTTGAGAGCTGCTGGGCATGACACAGTTTTCATTGTGTGTTTGGAGGTTCATGCATCTATCATGCTGGTTCCTCTTTTGCTAGATGCTCAGCTGGTCTCATCTACCCTGCTTTTCCCTCCTACTGAGCCACAAGTGTTCTGCAATAGCCTGAGGGTGGGAGGGGTTGTGGCAGGGTGGCCTCTCCACCAAAGGCATTTCCGTCTCAGGCTGGGTTGAGCTGTGCTGAGTGACTCTTGTAGGACCCCACAATTTACGGGTAGTCTTTTTCACTCGAAGTTGATTTTCCATTTTTTGTATTATGCCTTTATAGAGTTATAATTAAATTTCACAGGTGGATTTTTTTGACATGTTTATTTGCCTGATTCAACACAAACAACAACAACTTACATGTTATTAGACTTAAAAAAAAAAAGTTTGTTCTTTGTAGCCATTAACCAGCTTTACAGCAGCCTAAATGGCAGACTTGGCCTGTCTCCTGGTGGCCTAGCATATTGACTTGAGCAGTATTTACAAACCTGGTGTGGGTAGAGACCTTTGGATGTTCTTCCCTATGTGCCTTCCTAGCTTCACAACACCCTTAGCCCCTCTCAGGGGACCAAGGCTGTGTGAGCAGAGCAGGTCACGAGGGACAGGGATGGGAACCACAGGTTTCCTGCAGAGCTGTGTTGACAGGCTAGAGCGACTCATACATGCGGGCCTTACCCACCTGACTGTGGTTTCGGTTTGCTGCTTTGCTTAAGTGTAAAATGCTCCTCTTCACTATGAATCCACACCCTCTTTCATTTTAAAAACTCAGCCACTGCTTCCTTCTGACTCAAAATTCCCATCTTTTCTTTAAATTCCCTTAGTATTGTTCTCCAGCTTCTCCCAATACGTCATTGCTCTCCATGTGATTGGGAGTGCCTCCTGTTCTCGCCCTTGCTCTGTCTCCAGCTATCCAGGTGACTTTGAACAAGTCCAGTTGCTCTCTGGGCTTCAATGTGTTCATATCTGTAAAACAAGGATGTTGGAATAGGTGACCTGAGATCTCACACATACATTCTGGATGCCTTTCCATTTAGACGGCAGACTCCATACGGGGAGGAAGTATATGGCGGAAAGAGTAGATACTTTGTGGTTTCTGGTTCCCTTTCTCCCTGGATGTGGGAACCTGGGGAAATTACCTCTCTGTGCCTCTGTTTTCCCAGCAATAAAGCAAGGGTAACTAGGAGTTCCTATTGCACAGGAATGTTGTAAGAATTGAATGAGAGAGCCTCCCACATGGGGCAGGGCTTGCAGTAGACATCTTGTTAAGATTGATTTTCCCTTCATTTGTCAAATAAAGCTTCATATTATTTATGAGTCCGTTACTTTTATTCTAAAGACCAGCAGCTGCTGGGGAGAAAGCAGGTTTTCTCATTGCTCATTCCCCAGTGCTGGCATCCAGGGACCACCTTCTTTAGAACTACCAGGAATATGAGCTCAGACTGGGGTGTTGTAGACATTTAATATACTAGTGCAACACTAAGGAACTATTTTATATAAATCCTGTATGTGTGTGTTTTTACCAACAATGAGATAACAGGACCCTCATTTTTAAGAAGCTTAGTTTTACTCTGCCTGTTACCAGCAAATTCCTTTGCCCTAAAGTAGAAAATTGTCTTCCCCTCCCTGTCCAGATACCAAACAACCTAGAGAATCACTATATGGCCCATTGGATTATAAAAGAAAAGATAAGGGGATTAAAAACTAAATTTAAGTATATCTAAGTATGTTAGAGTAAAGATAGTGCTAGATTGAAAATATCAATGTGAATGTGTAATGTTTAAAAAAATTACAGCCCTGACCTATGTGGTTCAGTTGGTTGGGCATCATTTCACAAAGCAAAAGGTCACCAGTTTAATTCCAGGTCAGGGCACATGCCTGGGTTCTGGGTTGGTCCCCAATCAGGGTGCAGACGAGAAGCAAACAATTGATGTTTCTCTCTCACATTGATGTTTCTCTCTCTCTCTCTCTTTCTCCCTACCTTCTTTCTCTCTAAAAATAAATAAAATATTTTTAAAAAATTACATATATATGTATAGCTTTCTTAGGTATGTGTGTATATTTTTTTTCAGTAAAGTTTAATTTTCTTCATATAAATCTTTCACATCTTTTATTAGAGTTATTCCTTAAATGTTATACTAGTTATCTCTTGCTATATAACAAGTTATCCCCCAAAACTTAGGAGCTTAAAACAACAATTAACATTTATTTCATGTTTCTGTGCATCAGGAATTTGGGAAGAGCTTAGCTGGATAATTCTGGTTCAGGGACTCATGAGGTTGCAGGCCATTATGTCAGCCAGGGCTGCAGTCACCTGAAGGCTTGACCGTGTCTGGAGGATCCAGTTCTGAAGTGTCTCACTCACGTTGCTGACAGGTCGGTGCTGGCTGTCTGCAGGAGTCCTCAGTTCCTCACCACTTGGATCTCTCCATAAGGCTACCAGTGTTCATCTTCACAGCACAGTGTCTGGCCTTCCCAGAACATGTGATCCAAGAGAGCAAGGCAGTAGCCACAGTATCTTTTATGACCTAGCCTCAGAAGTCACACTGCACCTGCAACCTCCCATGGTTATACAGATCAGCTCTATTCAGTGTGGGGGTGCAGAGGGGTTGCACAGAGGCATGAATTGCAGAAGGCAAGAATTAACATCTCACAGGTTGTCTACTATCGATGCTATTTTAAGTAATTTTTATTTCATTTTCTGAGTATTGCTGTTGCAACCAGTTTTTTGTTTCTTTCTGCTGCAGCAGTGTTTGTATCCAACAACTTTGCTAATGCTTATTATTCTGCTCATTTATATGGGGATTCTTTCAGAAGTTTTTAATGTAGATGATCTTTGCAAGTAGCATTTCCTTTCTAATCCTCCATTCCATTCATTTCTTGACTTACTCTGCAGGCTAGAACTGACAGTACTACACTCATCTGTAAATAATGGCTTTGGTTTTTGCTTTTCAATCCTTATTCCTTTTATTGCTTGTCTTACTGGCCAGAACCTTCTGTATAATGTTGGATAAAAGGAGTAAAAACAAGACCCTTGTCTTATTCCTGATTTTAAGGACATGTATTTGCTGTAGGTTTTTATAGATACTCTCTATGAATTTAAATACCTTACTTAGTCCTCATTTGTTAAAGGGTTTTAAATCATTTGATGTTGAATTCTAACATGATTTTTCTCTATACATTTTCCATAGTTATGTTACTTTTTTCCTTTAATCTGTTAATGAGTTCCATTAGGTTTTTTTGGCTTTGGAGGTTTTTAAATGTTAAAGCAGCTTTATGTTCCTCAGTGCAAACAGCCACTTACCACAATTCAGGCCCAGGAAGAGCAACCTGTGAGGGCTTAGGGTTCTGCTTTAAGCAGTGATTCCTTCAGTAGGCTAAGCCCCCTGCCAGGAAAGGTAGTTTCTTGACAGACTCTGTAATCCCTTATATCATAGGTACCAGTATGGCCACTGTATCCAAGCTGATGGTACAGTTTGTGAAGACAGTGAAGGGTATGGTGTGTAAACATGAGACTACACATTGTGGGCACTCACAATGGTTCCCACCTTCTAGATCAGCTCATGAATTGTGTATATGAGGGAAGGAAGGAGGCACATACAATCCAGGCCACAGCCAAATTGGATGGGCCAAAGCAATAAGGCCCAGGTGGTCTGGTAAGGAATCCACACTCACTTCCTTCCCTGTTCCAAACTTCAACTTCTATGAAGCTTGATGTTTGAAGCATCAAAGAGAGAATCTGGAGATTCTGCCTCAGGTGGTTCGTGGAAGTAGACTTCAAACAGGTAGAAGCATTCAAGTTTCTGAAACAAAACTTTCAATT
This sequence comes from Anoura caudifer, assembly GCA_004027475.1. NCBI lineage: Eukaryota > Metazoa > Chordata > Mammalia > Chiroptera > Phyllostomidae > Anoura > Anoura caudifer. The sequence continues at coordinate 61,902 of PVKU01003795.1, forward strand.
TCTTATAAGTAGTATTACCCAAGGTGCCAGCTCCCTTGAAAGGAGGTAGCCAACATGGCTGATAGGTATCCTGGGGGGGATTTAGTAATTTCACCTCTGCCTTTTTCCCTTTTGAACTTGTCACCTTGATGACTGCATGATGATGACATTTTTAAAAAATTGTATTTATTTATTAGAGAAGGGAAGGGTGAGAAAGAAGCATTAATGTGTGGTTTCCTCTCTAGCGCCCCCCTACTGGAGACCTGGCCCACAACCCAGGCATGTGCCCAGACTGGGAATCAAACTACTGACCCTTTGGTTCGCAGCCCAGCACTCAATCCACTGAACCACACCAGCCAGGGCCTGATAAGATTTCTTAAGACGAGATTCCTTTTTTTTGCCTCTACCTAATCAGACCCTTGGGTCTAGATTTTCTCCTTGCCCAGTACAGGTGAAAATGGGGGCTCATGCATATCCAATACCATTTGAAGCTTGGTAACTTTGATAGGGATCTGGTACATAGCAAACACTTAATAAATGCTCTTCATCTTTTTCCAAACAGATCTCGAATCAGCAAAGTGGAACTCTTTAGATCATTCCAGAAGCTGCTAAGCAGTATTTCAGAGGACAAGAGGCCAGAGTCCCTCAGGTGATGCTATTGACCCATGTTTTTCATATTTAGGAAGACTTCTGGTTTATTTCTGGCTTATGAGTAGCAGGAAGCTTCAGCAGGAATGGTGTTTCAGTAGGCCAGTGGGCACTTATCACTGACCATGCACTGTTCTGTCCCCATGACTCTGCTTGCAGACACGTGTATGATCTGAGGTATGGAGGACAGGTAGTTTGGTGGTACGAAGTCACAAGAGACTTAGGGTGCAATTGGGTCTAGGACCATCCAGGCCCTCCTTTCATTTCACCTTCAGATGGAAAGCATTGTGAAAATAGGAGGGCTCAGAGAGCAATATAATTAGGAATGTCAAGTCTCTTTTTCTTTTTAAATTTTTTTGAAGATTTTATTTATTATTTATTTTTAGAGAGCAGGGAAGGGAGGGAGGAAGAGAGGGAGAGAAGCAACCATTGGTTGCCTCTTGCATGCCCCCAAATGCACAACCCAGGCATGTGCCCTGACCAGGAGTCAAACCAGTGACCTTTCAGTTCACAGGCTGACGCTCAATCCACTGAGCCACTTCTTTTTCTTTTGTTCACATCATTGGTTGTGGATTGAAATCACTCTCCAAACAGGAATGTAGAGAACTATAAAACCACTTCAGGTGGGTGGGTACAATTCAGACACTTAACTACCCAGAGTTGGGCCAAATTTTACAGAATAGAGGGCACAGTCCTTAGAAATTGTCCTCCTTTCCAATGCTAGCTGCAAGCTTGGGGGCTCCCAGCCACCCACACTTCCGACCAATTGACCACAAACTCAGGATTTCCACTACCTAATCAGTTCAGCAATTCAGTAGATAAACTGATAGAAGTCAGGAAAGCAGCTGTAGTTACAATTACATTTGACTGTAAAGAGTACAAGTTAGGCCCAGCTAAAAGAAGGGACGGATAGGGTGAGGTCTGGGAGGGTCCCAAACTCAGAGTTTCCATGTCCTCAGGATGCATCACCCTTTCAACACCAACCAGAAAGCTGACTTGAGCTTCAGAGTTTTGAGGGGTGGGTTATTAATAAGAATGATTGATCGAATTGTAGTTCACATGATGTGACTGAACCCAATTTTAACTCCCTCTCCCACCCTACGAGGTAATAGTGCTATCAGATGGCTCAGTGCTCCAAGTCTCCAGTCTCACGGTTGGTCTTTCTGGCATGGCCAACCCCATCCTGCAACTCTCCAGGGCTTACCATGAGTCACCTTGTTAAACATGAACTTGGGTGTGGTCTGAGGGAACCACCATGAATAACAAAGACAGTCCTATCCCCTGGGAAATTCTAAGGGTGTAGAGGTTCCCTCACAGGAACTGGCAACAAAGACCAGCCAAAATCTTTATTATACACAGTAGGGAAGCAGAGGAGTATCTGGAAACTATAATAAGAAGAGGCTAGCCGCTGTTATCACCATCGTACATACTGTGGTTACTGTCGATGCCCTGCAGTCATTCATGGTTGGTTTGCTTGTTTCTTGTCCAGAAAGATGAATCAAACTGGAACTGGGTGGGTTTCTGTACATTCTGTGTATTAAAAACAAATCTGGACTTAGTTAAGGGGAGAACTTCACTCAAAAGGACTATTGTAGCAAGAGGAGTCTATTATGATAGGAGAGGATTAATGCAATATCAAGAACACTCCAACCATAAGCTTTGCAAGCTTCCCAAAGGACACATGGAAAGGGGTCTTCTTTTATACGGAGAGGTAAACAAGGCTGAACAGCACCTGGAATGGGGGAGTGGGATGAGCAGGTGGTGTGACAGGACAGTTGAACCAATAGGGAAATGCCTTTTCTTGCTGTCAGTCGATCCTCAGGAGGGGGCTGTTCAGGGGTCATTACATATTCTGAGGCTGGATCAGAGTTCTGGGGCCTGAGATAAGGAGACAAGTGCACCTGATATTTGGTCACGTTAGCAGGTATTTTGTCAAGTTTGGTCAGTGGATTCAGCTAATCGTTATGGGGCAAAGAATGGGAATTTGGAGGGTCTGTGTCTGGCTTTGTGATAGGTGAATGGTAGGGGCATCCAAGAGTCTTATTTAAGTCATGGGGAAGGGCAGTTCTTTGCAATCAGCCGTGTCCCAGAACACAGAAGGGTGGCAGGGAGATTCTTTACCCATAGCTGTTTTTTAGGAACTTGGGGCTCAGGTAAAGTTTAACATTGTCATATGTATGTGTCCCACCCATTAACCAACGAAAAGCTGTAGGAAATTGATCGAACAACTGAAATCAATTTTTGCTGCAAATAGCAACTTTGCTGAAGTGAGCTAAGAAGCAGGATAAAATTGGATCAATAAGACATGAGTGTCAGTTTCTTCAACTATAAGACACAAGGGCAGAGCTCAAGGTCCAAGTGGAGAAGAGAGCTGGGAGGAGCTTGACTCAAGTTTGGTCAAAAGAGTCTTTGTTACAATGAAAATCTTTTAAAACTAGATATAAGTGTTACAAATATTATTCAACGTATCAGCCATTTTTAGCAGTCAGAACTAAGGGTTGGGAGGGGTGTTGGCTGTCAGTATGTGGGAGGCGAGTATGGATGAAATGGAAAGTGCTTTGCTTGTGAGGGAAAATGCAGCCAAGGAGTTTCTAATGGCTGTATCCTCTGGTGGAAATTATACACACTTAGAAAACTGTCAACCCAAAAAAATTATAGTTATTTTTGTTTTTATCTGATTTTACCAGGACCAGACAAAACTAGCATTCTTTTCATTCTTACCTGTTTTAATCCATGTTATTTTGTAGTGAATTCCCTACAAAGGAGATAGAGTCTCTCTAGGAAAGCAAGCATACCAAAATTCTCCTGTTCCTAAGTCTCTTGTAATGAATCTGTCCAGTTGATTGCTTGGGTGTCTTGTTGGCTGTGGTGGTGAGCTGTTCAATGAGAAACTGCTTGGTGGTACTGTGTGCATTAGGGTGCAGAAGCTACAGACATATCAAGAGTACAAGGAGGCTGCATCTGCCTACCAGGAAGCCTGGAGCACACTCCGAAAGCATGCATTTGGATCCTGGATCAGAAACCCACCAGATTATCACCAGTTTAAATGAGAAGCGAAAGTTTGCAAAGAGCTTATTGGTGGCAAGGTGTTTTCCAGCCCTTCCTGCTAGACCACCTTTTTCCTTTGTGCTGGACAAGCGTTAGCTTTTCTTGTGGCTGAATCAGGATAAAAAGTCTGCCATCTACCAAAGCCGCATATCTCTTCTGTGTAAGAGGGATGGAATTTCAGAACATGGAACAATCCATACTTGATTGAAGTAGCTCTCTGCTAAAATGGCATCTCACTAATGACCTTGGCATCTGTCCTAACTTGTGTTTTATTACTTCTCAATATTATGGAATAAGAATTTGAAACATGATACTTTAAAAGTGATGCTCTGTTTTGTGTGTTCCTACATTAACTCAGCAAGTATATCTTGGGCTGAAATGATGTTTAAATCTCTGCAAGTTCTAGAGCTTTGCCTGGCATAGTGGACATATATTTTGCATACCCAGTCTTTCTTCTTTTGGAGAGCAACCCCATCCTGCTCAGTGGGAAACCATGCAACCATGAGACTTAGTTGAAGCAAACCTTATTCCTGGCTCCAGGGATGTGAGCTATCGAGCCCTGGACAGTCCTGGAACTACCGCAAGAGCTATCAGGAAAGATTCTCTTTCCTCTTGTATCAGGAGCTGGGAGGGCCACATATTCTTGGAACTTTGTCTACCACACAGAGACAGCCAGCTTTAGAAGGAAGGCAACAATGAATGAAACAGATGCCTGAAGCCAGTGCCCACCCTGGACTTCAATTATAGGACATAAATTCCTACTGTTTTGAGTAAGCCTGTTTGAGATGGTTTTCTGTGACTTTCAATGGAAAGTATTCTGTCTAAAAGGCCAAAAGTCTATAGAGTAAATCAGCAACAGACTTAGCAATCAAGTCTGTTTAACTAACAGCTAATATTTAACTCTTCACCCCTTCACACCTTAAATTATTATCTGATAATAGAAGCTCTCCATGTTGAGATTACTCAAGGCCTTTGTCAGTTCTTCAGCATTTCTTTATAGCTTTAAGTATGTTTTAATAAAAAGTTTTATTGAGTTATAATTCATATACCATAAAATTAACCCACTTAAAGTATACATTTTAGTGGTTTTGGTATATCCAAAAAGTTGTTCAAACATCACCACAATCAACTCTTAAACTTCTTTTGTTCTAAATGTGGGGGACACTATTCAACTCCGTAGGGACATTGGTAGTACCTTCCCGTTCCCCTTCAAGCCCTTGAGCCCCAGGGCAAGCAGTAGTCCACTTTCTGTCTCTAGATTTGCCTATTCTGAGCATTTCATATAATGGAATCATACAATACAGGATCTTTTTTGACTGGCTTCTTTCACTTAACATAGTGTTTTGTGATTCGTGATGTTGTGACATGAACTGGTAGCATGAAATAAAAAATAATACTCAGTTGTATGTGTATATCACATTTTGTTTATCTAATCATTAGTTGTTGGACATTTGTTTTACTTTTTGGCTATTGTGCGTAGTACTGCTGTTAACTTTCACATACAAGTTTGTGTGTGTGTTGTTACATTTTTTTTTAAATTACAGAAATGCACTGGCCAGTGTGGCTTGGTGGATTGAGTTCTGGCCTGTAAACCAAAGGAGTGCTGGTTCGATTCCCAGTCAGGGCACATGCTTGGATTGCAGGGCCAGGTCCCCAGTAGGGGGTGCATGACAAGCAACCACACATTGATGTTTCTCTCCCTCTCTTTCTCCCTCCCTTCCCCTCTCTCTAAAAATAAATAAATAAAATATTTTAAAAATTGAAAAAATAAAATTACAGAAGTAATACGTTTGTCACAACAAGTTATCCTTGTTTTTTGTTTGTTTGTTTGTTTGTTTGTTTCATAAGAAATTCTGTTACATAGCAGGAAAGAAAAGTAAAAACACCCTACCTGAAGGCCAGGCTCTGACATGCTGCTTTAATCAGAGAGCTCCTTTGCTGGACCCCAAATCCCATGTTATAATAACAGTTAGGATACTTCAACTGGCAGGAACTTTTACCCACAAAAGATTATGCATCTGTCGATTATGAGATTCTATTTCAAAGGACAGAGATTAATAGGAGAATGTAAGGGGTAATTTTTATTCCTAAATTTTATGATAAGTTTGTCAAATTTGCACCAAAAAATCTAAATATAAGCCCCTAAATTTAGACTTCAGAGCAGAGGCTGGGAAAATCCCGAAAGCTAGAGATGAAAGACAGCTTCACCATGGGCTCTGCCTGTATTTATCAAGAGCTGAGAGTGGTTATTAGACATCAAATTTCTACATTTTATTTTTACTTTAATTTTTTAAAGCCTAAGTTTAGAATCTCACCTGTGCCTTAAAATCACATCTCTGCAATATTGGCAGGTTCTAAAACTACATATGTTCAATTAGATCATGGGTTTTTACTGACAACTACTTGATTTAGTGCTGGTCTGCAAACCAAAGGGTCACCGGTTTGATTCCCAGTCAAGGCACATGTCTGGGTTGTGGGCCAGGTCCCCAGCTGGGGGCACGCTAGCGGCAACCACACATTGATGTTTCTCTCCTTCTCTTTTTCCTTCCCTTCCCTTCTCTCTCTAAAACTAAATAAAATCTTTATTTAAAAAAAACTTGTAATAGAAATTTTTAGACACTAAAAATAGTAGACCTACATGTACCCATCACCCAAACAACCTACATGTACCCTTCACCCAGACTACCATCAGCTTTATGCTGTTTTCTGATCTCTTCCCCACCTCCCCTTCAATTTTTTTTCTTGGACAATTTTAAAGTAAACCCTAACCGTCATATTTCACCCAAAAAATTAAAAATAAATGTTTAATATCTAATATGCAATTTGTGTTCAGTTTTCCTCTGTTGTCTCAAAAATGTCTTTTGACAAGAAGCTTCTTGAGGATAGGAACTTTGTCTTATTTATAGCTTATCTGCATGCCTACAACAGCCCTGGGCATGTAGTAGGTCATCAAAAATATTTGTCAGTTAACATATGTTATTAATTTGATGCCCATCATAGCCTTTAATGTTTTTTATTCCCATCCCTGCACCCTCTCCCTTTTGGTAAACATTAGCCTGTTCTCTATATCTACAGGGCTGTTTCTATTTTGCTTGTTTGTCTGTTTATTTATTTTGTTTTTGTAAATTCCACATTTAAGTGAGATCATATGATATATGTCTTTTTCTGTCTGAATTTTTTCACTTAGCATAATATCCTCTAGGTCCATCCATGTTGTCACAAATGGGATGATTTCATTCTTTTTTACAGTTGAAAAATATTCCTCTGTGTGTGTGTATCTTTTTTATCCATTCACCCATTTATGGACATCTAGGTTGATAGCATATCTTAGCTATTACTAGTAGTGCTACAGTGAACAGAGGGGTGGCTGTATCTTTTCAAATTAGTGTTTTTGTTCACTACCCAGATAAATAACCAGAAGTGGAGTTGCTGGATCATATAGCAGCTCTACTTTTAATTTTTTAGTAATCTCCATATTATTTTTCATCATGGCTGCACCAATTTCCAATCTCACCAACAGTATACAAGTGTTCCCTTTTCTTCACATCCCCACCAACACTTGTTATTTGCCGATTTATTGGTGATAGCCATTCTGACAGAGATGAGTTTTAATTTTCATTTCCCTGTTGGTGAGTGACATTAGGCATCTTTTCATACATCTGTGGACCATCTGTATGTCTTCTTGGGAGAAATGCCTTTTGACCATTTTTTAGTCAGATTGTTCCCTTGTTTTTGATGTTGTATGAGTTCCTTATATATTCTGGATATTAACCCCTATCCAGTGTATCATTTGTGGATACAATTGAGTTGGTTGTCTTTTTATTTTGTTGGTGGTTTCCTTCACTGTACAAAACATTTTAGTTTGTTGTAGTCTCATTTGCTTATTTTTTCTTTTGCTTCCTTGTATGGCAAAATGTATCCAAAAAGATATTGCAACATCTAAGAGTTTACCACTATGTTTTCTTCTAGGGGTTTTACAATTTCAGGTCTAATATTTAAGTCTTTAATCCATTTTTAATTCTTTTTGTATATGGTGTAAGAACATGGTCTAATTTAATTTTTTTGAATGTATCTGTTCAGTTTTGAAAACACCAGTTATTGAAGAGACTGTCTTTACCCATTGTACATCCTTTCCTCCTTTGTCATAGATTACTTGACCATATAAGTGAGGATTTATTTCTGGGCTCTGTATTTTATTCTATGTATTCATTTATGCGTCACTACTTCTAGCACAGCATACACACATAGAAGGTATCAACAAGTATTTGCTCACTGCCTGACTGGCAGATCTATACAGCTCTTGAAATTGATGAGCTTGTGTAAGGCATCGGTTTCAGTGACCCTAAAACAGCTTGTACACACTCCTTTCTGGTATTGTTAAGGAAGAATCAACATTTAGGTAGGATGTTTGACCAGAATGGGTTCTCTTCCAATCCTCTCGCTTGAGGAGGAGTGGGGAGAGCAGTTTATAGGATGTTTCCAAGAATGCAATGCTCGGGTTTCACCATGACAAGATTCTTCCATAAAAGAATGCTTTGAGCAATGGAAAAAAACACTCTTAAGATGAGCTAGAAATCATGTCTAGAATGGAAACTTTATTCCATTCCATCCATCAAAAAAAAAATGTTTTTAATGTCTAGACTATTGATTTGTGTAAATTAGGATCCAAACAAAGTTCACACAATGCATTTGAATGATTTGTCTTTTATCTCATTAAATCTGTAACAGTTCACTCACCTTTTATGTGTTGAACAAATATGTCATTTGTTCTGTGAAATCTCCCCCATCCTGGGTTTGGCTGTATATTTCCTCATGTTAATAATGGGTTCCTTAGTTCCCCATATTGCTTATAACTTTGCAGTTTTACGGAGAGGCCTGATTAGATTTATGTTCAGATTCAGTTCATTTGACATGAATACTTCTTAGGTGATTCTGCATATTTCTGTTGCATCATGTCAAGAAGAACATAACATCTGGTAGTCCCACTTTCTGTTGCTAAGTGATGGTATCAGACTGATCTAACGCATTGTGAAGTTCCCCATCACCCTTTCACCTAATGGTTTTGGCAGCTGGGTCAGAGTCTCTAAGACTATGTGCAGGCTCTGTGATTCACTAGACAGGTTCACAGAACTCAGAAAAGCTGTTATAATTACCATTTATTACAGTGAAAGAATTAAAGTCAGCAAAAGGGGAAGATACATGGGCGAAGTCCTGGAGAAAGCAGGTACAAGCTTCTAGTTGTCCTCTCTGCATTAACCTGTGTTTCTGATGCTTTTGACACCAGAGGCCTTTCCAGCCAGGGAGAGACTGCCCCTCCAAGGACTAGCCCAACCCAAGAGATTGTAAATGACTCACCTGTAAGCGCATCTTTTATATGCAAACCAACCAACCCAGAGCCCATACACCAACCATCTCCCTTCTGGGGTTGCACACCCTGGGCCACCTTCCACCTACCCTAGTCACCCCAGGGCGAGGTACCAGAAAACTAGGAACAGCTTCTCTGCCTCAGGGCACAGAAATTAGTCAAACTGAAATTAGTCAAACTAGCCAATCTCAACCTGGTCTCCCCTTTCCTTCCCCCTCACATTAATGGCTCTTGCTCCCTGTGCTTCCCTGTGTCACTCCATGTGCCACAGCGTGCCCCCTCCTCCTGTATTTTACAACTCTCCAGTGGAATTGGCACACCCAACACTTAATTCTGTCAGCAACGAAGTGTAACAGTACATTCAAAGTGTTGCCAACCAAGGAAGCCCACCTGATCCTTGGGTACTAAATGATCTCTGTTACACAGGGCAGCCCCCCCAACAAAGAGTCATCTGGCCCAAAATGTCAACAGTGCTGTGGTTGAGAAACCCTGGTCTAAGGATTGTGAGTGTTTTAAAAGTCACTTGAACTAGTTCCTCTCTTTTATTGCTCCAAAACTACACACAGTTAATTTTGTTTCATTTTGTTTTCAGTTGTTAGGCAAGAAGAAGAAAAATGATAAGGAAGACCTTACATTTAGAAAGGTCTTCCATCCTACCTTCTCCCCTCTGTTTTTTCCTCCCCCTAGCATACTGTTCTTAGGAGTAGTTGGTGGACATTTCACTCTTTCTTTTGGAAAGGCACTGTGAGTAATATACATAAAATATTTTTTATTTTTGCTAGTATATCTTTTGGATAGATTTCGGAGTGTGATATGCTGTGTCCAAAGGTCACTGAACATTTAATTTTTTTAAATTATATTTTATTGATTATGCTATTACAGTTGTCCCATTTTTCCTCATCATTCCCACCCACCCTGCATACCCCCTCCCACCCACATTCCCCCCTTTAGTTCATGCCCATGTGTCATAAGTTCTTTAGCTTCTACATTTCCCACACTATTCTTGCCCTCCCCCTGTCTATTTTCTACCCACCCTCTGTGCTACTTGTTCTATGTACCTTGTCCCCATCTCTCCTCCTCCCTCTCCCCTATTGCTAGCCCTCCATGTGATCTCCATTTCTGTGTTTCTGTTCCCGTTCTATTTATTTGCTTAGTTTGCTTGTTTTAGGTGTGGTTGTTAATATCTGTGAGTTTGCTGTCTTTTTACGGTCCTATTTTTTAATCTTCTTTTTCTTAGATAAATCCCTTTAACATTTCATACAGTAAGGGCTTGGTGATGATGAACTCCTTGAACTTGACCTTATCTGAGAAGCGCTTGATCTTCCCTTCCATTCTAAATGACAGTTTTGCTGGATAGAGCAATCTTGGATGTAGGTCCGTGACTTTCATGACTTGGAATACCTCTTTCCAGCCCCTTCTTGCCTGTAAGGTCTCTTTTAAGAAATCAGCTGACAGTCTGATGGGAACTCCTTTGTAGGTGACTGTGCCCTTATCTGTCGCTGCTTCTAGAATTCTCTCCTTCATTTTAATCTTGGCTAATGTAATTATAATGTGCCTTGGTGTGTTCCTCCTCGGGTCCAACTTCTTTGGGACTCTCTGAGCTTCCTGGACTTTCTGGAAGACTATTTCCTTTGCCAGATTGGGGAAGTTCTCCTTTACTATTTGTTCAAATAAGTTTTCCACTTGTTGCTCTTCCTCTTTCCCTTCTGGTACCCCTATAATTCGGATGTTGGAATGTTTAAAGATGTCCTGGAGGTTCCTAAGCTTCTCCTCATTTTTTTGAATTCTTGTTTCTTCCTTCTTTTCTGTTTGGTTGTTTCTTTCTTCCTTCTGGTCCACTCCATTGATTTGAGTCCCAGTTTTCCTCCCATCACTATTGGTTCCCTGTGCGTTTTTCTTCATTTCACTTATTGTAGCCTCCATTTGTTCCTCTAATTTCCAATCAAAATCAACCAATTCTGTGAGCTTCCTAATCACCAGAGCTTTGAACTGTGCTTCTGATAGGTTGGCTACCAGTGTTATGAGCTCTGCATCTGATAGGTTGACCACCTCCTGGTCGCTCAGATGAATTAGCTCCAGGGCCCCAATCTGTTCTCCCTTTTGAGCCATCCTTTTTTTTTTTTTTTTTTTTTTGGGGGGGGGTTCTGGTCGCGGCTGTTATGTAGTGAGGGGCAGAGCCTTATTTGTTCACCAGGGCGGGGCAGGCCAGTTGCTGGGTTGTGATGCTGGATGTGGAGTGGAGTCCGAGAGGGAACAATGGCGCTTGCTTCACTCTTTGCTAGATTGCAGTCACTTCCGCTGCTTCCCCCAAGCAAACTGGACCCCTCTGGTGCTGATTCCCAGGTGGGTCGGCCTGTGCACACTCCAGAACCCTGTGGGTCTCCCCAACGAACTCTCCCATGAGGCTGGGACTCCCTCCCGGCACCTCAGCCCCTACCAGTATTTTCAATGGGTGCTTTCAGGCTTCACTTCCCGGCACCGGTGCCCTGAATCGCACAGTCTGTCTTGCTGCCCATTTTCGCCTGGTTTATCTGTGTGTGAATGTGTGTCCACAGTTCGCTTGGCCGCCTGTGTGTGTGGAGTGACTGCGCGCCCAGGACCACCACCGGCTTATCCCACCACGATCCGACTCCACCAGCCACAGACTCTGCCTGCCGCGGACTTTGCCCCTCTTACTGGTCTGGTGTTAATCGTTGTTGTCCGACTCTCGCACAATTCAATTTTCTCTGTCCTGGTTGGGTTTTCTTTTTCTTTTTTTTGGGGGGGTTCTTTATTTTTGTTGTCCTTAATCTTGGTTGTGAGAAGAAGGCACAGCGTGTCCAGCTATGCCTCCATCTTGGCTGGAAGTCAGCAGTTTCACTTTTTATTTGTTGAGGAAATTCCATACTGTTTTCCACAGTGGCTGCACCAGTCTGCATTCCCACCAACAGTGCACTAGGGTCCCCTTTTCTCCACTTCCTCACCAGCACTTGTTGTTGTTGATTTATTGATGATAGCCATTCTGACAGGTGTGAAGTGATATCTCATTGTGCTTTTAATTTGCATCTCTCTGATGGCTAGTGATATTTGTTGGGAATTGCCCTGTGTGGTTTCAGAAGCTGTAACCCCCCATGGCTAAGGCTGAATAAAAGACCTTGGGACCATAAGCCACTAAGGAGACAAAACTTATCTTCCCAGCAAGGGTGCCACCTCTGTCCCCTTTTACTTTACCCTGCTTAGCCCTTCGGTGGATGACTGGTTAGCCAGTGATGGGTAAGATTCCTCAAGGGAGGGATGACCTAAGACAGGCATGGTCATGAAGGGACCCTCAGGGACGGTCTTGGGGAATTATAGAAAAAGGGGGTGGTGGACCCTGACCCCTCGGCTTTTACATAGCATGAGTCCTCATTCTGTCTGCAACAAGTCTCCTAATCACTTGGCTGCTTTACTTCTCCTACCTGACTAAGCCCGAAACAATGTTGGAGGGCTGTGCAGCCCTGGACAGGAATAGGCAGTTCCCCAGGGTGATCAGGCCTAAGAAAGAATGCATAAAACCCTATGAAACCTGCTTTGCTAAGAATGCCCTCAATTTTCTGATAAGGGTCCAAGCATGAAATTTGTTTCCCAAAGTTTTATTGCCCGTTAGCTAACTGACCCGACTCAGAATAAGCCCTCATAGTTCTTTGAATTTTATCTGTTGTTTGACCATTACTGCCTGACAATGACTGATGAGCTTTACCTGTATTCCTGTGTGAACTGAACCCAATAAAAGCCCATTGAGGAACAGGCTCAGGGCCCTTCTCCTCTGAGAGATTGGCCACCTCTCCTCCCCACGCAGATCATGTGTTGGTAGACTTATTCTCATCCATGATGGCTGGTGGGACTCTGCTGGGCAAAACTGCCCCACAGATGTTGAGCACTTTTTCATATGTCTATGGGCCATCTGTATGTCCTCCTTGGAAAAGTGTCTATTCAGGTCCTTTGCCCATTTTTTAATTGGGTTATAGTTCATTAAAAAAATTTTTTTGAACTGCTCTGACCAGCATGGCTCAGGTTGGGCATCTTTGCACAAAGCAAAAAGTCGCCAATTCAATTCCTGGTCAGGGCACGTGCCTGGGTTGTGGGTTTGGTCTCAGTCGGGGTGGGACCAAATCAATGTTTCTCTCTCATGTTGATGTGCCTCTCCTTCTCTTTCTCCCTTCCCATCTCTCTAAAAATAAATAATATAAAATCTTTAAAAACTAAAAATGTTTGAACCATGTTAATATAATACCTAGTTTAAAAATACATTCTAGAAATAAAAAAATGGAAAAACGTTTCCCTACTTTAAATTGTAGAAACACCAGACAATATTCAGAAGTGACATTGTATAGGAAAGGAGGACTCACCACATGCTTTCAGCAGCTCTGCTTATAATTCCACAGAATTTTCTCTTTACCAACAAAATGTCATCTGGAATTTGGCTCTTTTGGGGAAGTTTATACTTTCAGTATAGCTTCTTTGTTCTGTGTTCACAAGTAAGTTCTAATGTAGTGAGTGTGTGCTTCACATCATTTTTATTCTTTTTCTTTAGAATTTTTACAACTTGGCCCGCTTTAATTTTGTATATATATTCCATGTAGTCATTTATTCCTCAGAGCTTGGAGTTAAATGCCTTTTTTTTTTTTTAATGGAGTTTGCCACTGCCAAGCATTAGCTCACTGTCTGGGGAGACGAATCTTCTGTGGAGAAAATGACCCAGTCTGGCTGCCAGCGCTCCAGTTAGAAGAGAAGCAAACCCCATCTGATTTGGTTGTGTCTGTGGCTAGTGGAAGGCTGCCTTCACCTGGACCTTGGCAACATGTTTTGGCTTTAAGACAATGTTCTGAGCAGGCTTTACTCAAAGTTTTCCAGTCTGTAGAACCCAGTTTCCAGTTTCTCAGTTCCCTTGCTGGCTATTATGTTTTTAGCTGCCACTGCCCTGTTGTGATGTCTGGGGAAGTCAGAGCTGTTAAAGGAGTCCCACTGCAGTGGGAAGGTTATTGACACCAGGAAATGGCTTCCAAGTAGAAAGATGTGTGCACATGTGCTCACTTTCAAGGGCTCAAGCGATTCTTGCATAGAAACAAAGGCAGTTATCCAGAAGGTGTGGTTGGATACAGAAAGAGGCCAGAGGCGGATGTTTTGGAGAAAGCAACTTTATTGTCCAGAAAAAAGAATTCTTTTGCTACCACATATTGAGGAATCATAATTGGCCTTCATAACCTATAAATGTGAATTCCTTTAAACATAAATGGGTCTATACTGGGACTAAGACTGACTCCCTGGAAGGCTTTTCAGATGGATCTAAAACAAAACTTAAGTAGTACTTGTGGTCCAAAACTGGGAGGGAAATTCTGTAAAGAGACACTTCAGGGCTGCAGGAAAAGTTGCATGAATTCAACTTTCATTTCTTTTTTTAAAGATTTTATTTATTTATTTATTTTTAGACAGAGGGGAAGGGAGGGAGAAAGAGAGGGATGGAAACATCAATGTGTGGTTGCCTCTCACATGCCCCCAACCAGGAACCTGGCCTGCAACCCAGGCATGTGCCCTGACTGGGAATCAAACTGGTGACCTTTTGGTTCACAGGCCGGCACTCAATCCACTGAGCCACACCAGCTAGGGCCAATTTTCATTTCTTAAATGTGAGGCCCCAAAACTGATCAAAGGGGATAGATTAGCCCTTATAGTCTGGATATTCAAGTAATTATATTCTTGTACCAACTCTGCCACTACCTATGTAGGTGTAGGGGAAGTAATCTCTCATTTCTAACCTGTCACCTGTTCTACAAAATAAGGTTCCAGCTATTAGGATGCTCAATTTTTTTTCAACTGTGAAGTAAGATTTCTCATAAAATTTCTTAATGGGGTAGATAAGACAAAGAGAAATTTTCTCCAGGAAACTGAGCCCATTGACACTTTGAGACGCATATGGCCTCAGTAATGTTTGCAACAAGGAAGGGATGGAACTAATTCATAGTTTAGTAACCTGGCTTCTGTATTCGGGTGTGGATTTTTTATCTCTCTTCCCAATGAGCCAGCAGGATTAGGAACCAGCTTTTAGAACTAAGCGTGTTTGGCACTGCTTTTCAACCTCCAAATGCAGAGAAGTGTCTTGATGGGAAAAAGGCAAAGGCAGAAAGTCGCTCCAAGTGAGGAGCCAGGCTGCCAAATGGTAGTCTCAAACACATGTTCCCTGAACTTGGGCTGGGCTCCAGAAGGAGAAGAGCTCACAATGGAAACAGTGATGGCTGTTTGCTCAGGCAGCCCAGAGAATGAAAAGTACATTGAAACCCACAGTGTCTCCATGGGAGAGGGACGGTGGGCCCCTTGGTGGTGAAACCATCCTGACTACAGCCCTTTCCCAGCATCTTCAGTTCAATAACAAAACCTTTATGTGCAACCTCTCAGGAAATCTCTGAGAAATTATACTGCTGGCAACCCAAGCTTTGCCCAACAATAGATGCACACAATCTAGTTTGCCCATTTTCATTGAATTAGATGCTGATAATTGGGAGAAAGAACAGCTCTTCTCGGTGTGTATTCCAGCAGCCACCCCAAGATTTCAACTTCCTTTTTTATTGCTGCCACTTGTAACGGTGCTGACCACCAGTGAGTGCCTTTCCAGCTGGTATTTTCATGCTTTACTTTTGTTCTTCACTTATCTAGTGCTATTGTGAATGCCCTCTACCCTAGCATAGCAATGCCTACTGGGCTGAGAAATCAGCCGGCAGCAGGAGCAACTAGGTCTCGGGGTGATAGAGTGGCCGCACAGTCCCAGGCGGCTCCAGATGACACTGCACTCACCTGCACTAACACCGGCAGGTCATGCAGCCCAGCTGTTTGCCTCTTTCATGAATGATGAGGGCCAGCCTGGCTTAGTATTTTGTTTGCATATAATTTGGAGAAATTCTGTTATAAAATAAAGGATGGCGCATAAACTGTGGTGCAAAGGTTGCAAATGCAAATACTTCTAGGAGTAGGAAATTTGAAGAAAGGAAGCAAAATGAACTGAGAAACATACTCCTTATCCAATGAGGAGCCATTATTTTATTCCATCTGATATTGTCAGACCTTCCAAATTTTTTCAGGACATGTAAGAAAATTGGATTTTGATGTACATGTCTAGGGGCCACATACAGATAGGCCTTCAATTTGTAACTGCTAGTCTAGCAGAACAAGGGTGACTTCTGGCTATAGATCTGTGTGGTGTGGGTGCTAGGGTGGAATGTGGTACCGTGTCTGAGGAAAGGGGAGAGAGGAAGGGAGCTGGTCTTGAGGGCTAGGAGATGCAGGCAGGGGACAAATCGCTGTTTCAGACTTGGGGATTTCTGTGACACCATGGGATAGGGACCTAGAGTGGGCATTTGGAGGTACTCGGTTTGGGGCTCAGGAGAGACAGGTGGACTGGAAAAAGAGATTTTGGATTCTCTATTTATAGGAAGTCTTTGAAGACATGGACTAGAGTAAAATCATACAGAGAAAATGTGTATAGAATGAAAAGAAAAAGGGACTCTGGACTGAACCCTAGGGAGTATAGAGAGTTTAGGAGCAGGTAGAGAAGCAGAGGAAAGAGTGTGATCACGAAAGAGGCCCAAGGAAAATCAGGAAAAAGGCAGATAGGAGCTTTAAGGAGGGAGTAATCTAAAGTGTAGAATACATTAAAAGAGGGAGAGATAAGGAAGGTAAGAATGAAGAACTTTGTCATCCCTCTGCTCCCCTATTTGGGGACAAGGATATTTTTGGTAACCTCAGCACATGCAGGGTCAGGGAAGTGGATGCTATCCTCTCCTGGGCTGAGGAGTTAAGGGAAGTGAGAAAGGGAGGCACCACGAGCTCTTCTTTGAGAAGGACCCAATCTCTATTATCACTGCGTAATGTAAAAGTAAAAAGTTATGAAATATTTCAAATGCAACTATAGTAAAAATAATAGCCACCAACAGTAACAGTAAACATTTTACTATATTTGCTTCAGGTTGTTACTTCTGGAGACATAAAACATACTGGTTGTATTTGAAATCCCACATTTACCCTTCCCTGTTACTATTCCCCTCCCTCCATTAGGTAACCATGAATGAATTGCATGGCTTATGCTTTTATTACATAAGTTTCTGTAAGTAATACATACCATTGTTTTGCATGGTTTTAAACTTTATAGGAATGATATGCTATTTCTGCATCTTGCTTTTTTCTTTCATCAGCACCATTTTGTAAATTTATTTATGTTGATATGTGTAGCACTAGGGCATTCCTTTTAACTGCTGTATAGTATTCCTTTGTATGAATATATACCATATATTTAGTCTCCATTCTCCTGTTAATGGACATGTGGTTGGTTTCCAATTCTTTGGTCATACAAACCAGGATGCAGTGATCATTCTTATACATGTTTTGTATATGGGTAGGGATATGTCTAGGTGTACACCAAGGCAAGGAATTTCCTCGGACATGGGTTATCTGGATCTCAACTTTACTGGATATAGTCAGACCGCTTTCCAGTGTAATGGTACTAGTTTACACTCACAGCAGCAGTTTACGAGTGGTCCACATGCTTCACGTACTCCCTAATGTTTCATAGGTTGAAACTTTTAATTTAACCAGTTTGATGAATATGAAATGATATCCCATACTTTACTTTCCTTTGCATTTTCACAGGGCCACCAACAATGTAGTATAAGTTTGTATATTTTAATGTAGAGTTTGTACAGTGCACAACTCTAGGGGGCACTGTTCACATTGTAGTGTTTGTGAAAGACATACTCTAAAGTCAGTGCAATGTACAGTATATTCAGTGGCCTTGACTGAAGTTAAGGATTTTATGTTATCTTTAATTGGAAGAATTTTTAAAAATCTATTTTGGATATTAATTCTTTTTTGGTTGATATCTGTTACATTCTCACTCAATCTATGGCTTCCATTAATTTTGTTTATAGTACCTTTTTTATGTACAAAAGTTTTTTTACTTTAAGATTTTTAATTTTAACGTACTTAAATTTATCAATATTTTCCTTAATCTTTGTATTTTTGTCTAAGAGTGATCCCCCTCCTCCAAGATCACAGATATTCTAATTTTTTCTATATTTTTAAAAGATTTTGACAGTATGTTTATTAAAGCTGGGGACAGTGTAACAAGGAAGGGCCTAGGAGAAAAGAAGCAACAGGAGAGAACCTAGGTGGGGTGCTTTGGCTCCCTAGAAATGTTATGGGAAAAAAGGGAGCCAAGGTGGGGCTGCTGTCAGCTCACTGGAAAGTCAGAGGAAAGGGGGCCTTGGCAGCAGGTTCAGGGGATTAGCCTGGGACCAGCTACTGCTGCCCATTGCTCCCCCATGGTTGCAAGTCTCACAGGGTTCCTTAGAATTTAGGAGAAAGAAAATTCACTCGAAAAAGAAATTTGACTGGAAAAAGAAATTTGACTGGGTATGCCCCGAGAAGGGCATGCCTTTCTAGATTTTTTAAGTTTTGATTTTCTACATTTAGATCTTTAATTCTCCTTGATTTTATTTTAGGCATGATATAATATAGGAATCTATTTTTTTCATATATATAACCAATTATAGAATCATGGATTAACTAGTTCATCATTTCCCCTTTGATTTTCACACCATCAATGTTATATTTTAAGCATGGGTCTCTTTCTGGGTTTCCGTTATATTCCCTGGTTTATTTATCTCTATGCTATATGGCAGTGGTCCCAACTTTTTTGGCACTAGGGACAGGTATTGTGGAAGATGATTTTTTCATGGACCATGATGGAGGGTGGTTTGGGGATGATTCAAGTGCATCACATTTATTATGCACTTTATTTCTATTATTATTACATTGTAATGTATAATAAAATAACTATACAATTCACCATAATGCAGAATCAGTGGGAGCCCTTATAGGGAACCAATCTGCATGGCAGTGGCGAATGTAGCTCAGCCCTGGTTCAGAAAACCTACAGGTGCGAGGTGGCACACAGGAGCCAAGCCCACAAATCATCTTTCCCATGTGGAATCAGACCTGCATTGTACCTAGGCTGCTTTGAGTCTTGCTTTTGCTGAAACTCCCTCACCCTGAATTGAAGCAGCAAATGTTTACTGCATATCTTTAAAGTAACTTCCTAAAGTCTGTGCTAATCCTCCCAAGGATGGAATGTGACCAGTTCAACCACTTTTCCCCTTGCATTTTTAACATCCTTTCCTTTGAAGTAATCAGCAACATCCTTTCCTTTGTTATCTGTAAAAGATAACCACCTAAAGCAAACCCATGCATAATAAATGAGGACCATCCTTCATGTAATGTGCCCAGAAAAGCAATAAAAGCCTGTCCAGGCAAGGGTTGGGGCACTCTCTCACTCAGAGAGTGGCCATGACATCCCTTTTTCTCCATAGGACTTCTGCAGTCAGTGTGAATTTGTTCATTGCAGCCAAAACACACAGACACCACTGGTCGGAGTCCACATCAAGCCCTGAGCTTGTGGTCCCATCTAGATGGGACCCATCTGGGGGTGATGGCAGACAGTGACACCCAAAGTGTATCGCTTATGTCCAGTCCACTCCATAATCTCATTTCGGTTGCTGTCACTGCAGAAAACCTGCTTCACAAAGATAGGATGTTGGAAATGGAAGCAGGCATTTCAGTGCTTTTGTGGCAATCTCAGGATATTCTGCCTTGACTTTAATCCAGAATGTATGGAGATTTGAAGTTGTCTTAGACATACTTTTAAGGCCACCATCATTTGTGATCTCCAGCAGTTGATCCTTTTCTAGCACCGACAAAGTCGATTCACCTGGCTTATTCACATATGGGTGGTGGATCCATTCCTTCCCAGTTTGGGGGTCTTTTGTGGTTGGGAAGGAATGCTCAGACTCTTGAAAGCTGAGATAGGTGATCACTCACCAGCGGGGAGAGAGAAGGCCCTGGATCAGTCTCTTTCAAAATCTCTGCTGTTTGAAACATGTCAAAAATCCCAATGTTCACTCATCATCCCCATAATTCCAGTTTGGCTTTGAATGCAGTCACTTCATCCGCTGACTTGAACATAGTTGTCATTCTCTCCTGAAGTGACAGATTGAGTTTTTTGGGCAGGTTGAGTATGTCACACAAGTAAGCAACTTTTGTGTCCCATTTTGTGTCACTGAAATGCGCTGCTAGTGGTGGCTCTTTTTCTAAAAGAAATCTCTGGAGCAGCTCTCGTAACCCAAAATCTCTAGCCAGTGATCTACCTTTAGAAAGCCATATTATCTCACTTCTGTGTATAAGAAAAGATGTGTGTGTTCTGCATCTACCTCTTCACAGAGCTGCGTGAACAGACGTGAGTTAAGGGCATGTACTTTAATGTGGTTGATAGTTTTAATCACATCCTGCAAAACATTAAGTTCAGGTGACATTTTTCGGCTAGCCATCATTTCTCCATCGATGACACAGTGCAAAGACTCACATTCAGGAGTGACCCTTTGACCCAAGTAGTGAAACCAGAAAGATGTCCAGTCATGGCAGCCACTCCGTCTGTGCATATACCAACAAAAATGACTAATTTGGTTTTCCTGATATGTAATCGTGCAAAGACTTGAATAGTTCTGCAGCTGTGATGTTGGTTGGCAACAAAAGTGCACAACACATATCCTCATGCACATCCTCCTGAAAAATATATTACATAAAAACAAGCATTGTTGCCTTGTTGTCAACATGGGTAGACTTGTCAGCCTGGATTATGTACCATGGTGACTCATTAATCCTCTCTAACAATTGTGCCTCAATATCCTCTGCTATTTCATCAATTTATCTAGTTATGGTGCTAGCTGAAAGAGGAGCACGTGCCACCTTTTGAACTGCAGCCTCTCCAAAAAGTTCACAACAAATGTCCTTAGGGGCAGGCAGGATCAACTCTTCACCAATAGTAAAAGCCTTCTTAGTTTTAACAATGCAGTCAGCCACTAAGAATGATGACCTCAGTGCAGACACATTTGATGAAACGGTAACCTTCAATAATTGCTTCTGTTCCTTGTGTTCACATTTTCATTCTTTTGAAAAACTCCAAAGGCTTCTCTTTTAATGCAGATCTCCATGTGGCGAAGCAGTTTTAAAGGTTCCATGGCTTCATTGGATAGCCAGTCACCACATATTATACCAAGTGGGCATGGAGAATGTGAATCACTTGTTGCAATGAAACCGTAATTTAAGTAGGAGTCGATATTTTCTTTTAAATGCAGCTTTTTGTTGACAGACTTAGAGTGCTGTCTCATCATTGGGTCTCTCCCCCTTTTCAAAGAAGCTCTCCAGTGATGTTTGTTTTTTATTCATTTTGGCTAGGGCTAGCTTGTGGGCTGAATGAAATTGTGACTGGGACGAGTTTGCAGTGTGGGAAAGAGATGCGGATGGACGTTGTATATAAAATAATGGGCAGGACACACACATACTAAAATAAGTGTTGGATTTTGACTTAAAACCTGCCATCAGATGCAGCTGTACAATTGAAGTACATCAACTCACTTGCCACTATAAAACCTGCCACCAGATGCAGCTTAATTGTCACTTGCTACTCACTGGTAGGGTTTTGATATGAATTTGCAAGCAATTGACTTATTATGGTCTCTGTGCAGTCAAACCTCTCCACTAATGATAATCTGTATTTGCAGCTGCTCTCCAGTGTTAGCATTGCCGCCTCAGCTCCACCTCAGGTCATCAAGCATTAGATTCTCATAAGGAGCATGAAACCTAGATGCCTCACATGCACAGTTCACAGTAGGGTTCATGCTCCTATGAGAATCTAATGCTGCTGCTGATCTGACAGGAGGCAGAGCTCAGGCAGTAATGCAAGCGATGAGGAGCAGCTGTAAATTCAGATGAAGCTTTGCTTGCTTACCCACTACTGACCTCCTGCTGTGCAACTGGGTTCCTAACAGGCACAGACCACTGCTGGTGTGGGGCCCGGGTTGGGGGCCCCTGTTATATGGCACAGTCTTAATTACTGCAAATACACATCTCCCTAGCTTGTTTTTCTTAACACTCCTTGGTTATTCTTGGCCTTTTGCTCCTCTGGCTGGCTTTTGGCATTATCAGATTCTTGCATTAAACTCAGATTAATCTGGGGGCAATATGCATCTTTACAGTATTGGTTGTTCTCATCCTTAAATATGGTATGTTAGTATATCTCTCCTTGTACTTAGGTCTTTTATGTCCTTTAACATTGTTGAAGGACATACATTTAATAACATATTAAATGTATTCCTATATGCTTATAGAATTTTCTCCTATTAAGAATGAGATCTTTATTCTTACCATACTCCCCAACTGATTGCAACTGGTATGTAGAAATATCATCAATATTTGTAACTGATCTGGTATGCAGCATCAATGCTGAACTTTGTTCTGATTTTTATAGATTCTCTTGGATTTTTCTATGTAAACTATCATTATCTGCATATAAGTACATTTAGTCTTCCTTTTTGATTTTTATGCTTATTTACTTTTCCTCTTTTTCTGTATTGGTTTTATTCCAGAACAGTGTTCAGTAAAAAGTGACAGACTTTAACAGCTTTATTGCAATATAATTCACATACCATAAAGCTGAACCTTTAGACTTTCTTCTTTAGTTCCTATTTTTAATGGGAATGCTTCTTAAATTTTACCATGTAAGTAACCAATTGTCACAGTACCATTTATATTTGTTGACTGGTTCATCATCTCCCTAGTGATTTGTCATGGCACCTCTGACATGTTTTATACACAGATCTATTTCTGGGTTTTGTTCCATCAGTGGACCTGCTATCCCAATGTCAGCACACTGCCTATTTGCCATAGCTTTACATAATATTTGTACTTGCTGTAGATTTTTTATGAATTGCCTTTGACAAGTTAAAGAAATTCCCTTTTCTTAATTTGCTAAGAGGAATTATGAGTGGGTTTTGAGTTATTTCACATGCTTTTTCTTCATGTATGATATCATATATTCTCCTTTAATTGTTAATTTGGTATATTCTATTAATAGACATAATGAACTATGTAACCCATTCTTGGGCTAAGTTCTACCTGGGGATGATTGTTTAAGTATACTGCTGAATTTTATATACTAGTATAATTTTTAAAACCTTTCACTGAGATGTTGCATTTTAAGGCAAGACTGATAAATCCATTTTTATTGATTGATATTATAAATAAGTCTTTCTTCAATAGTTTTAATAGGTAATAGTTATTCTTTCCTCTGTTCCAATACTATTATAGCACTTACAACATTGCTCTGTAATTATCCATGTGTTGGTTTACCACCAGAACATAAGCTCCTAGAGGATGGGGTAATGCTTTATTCATATTTGCACCCCAGTGTCTGGCATAGGGCGGGGCACGATGTAAAGAGAAAAACAAACATCATGAAATACTATGAACCTGCTAATTGTCTTCCCTCTTAATCTCAAGTTTGGTGTCTCCATTCTGACACTTGGTAGTAGTATGGCTGTGGGAATTACACTGCCTATTTTCTGAGGGCCTTTTAAGACTAATCATGATAATGTATGTGTATCATCATATCCAGGAGTTGAGTGCTCAACGAATACTAACTATAAATTATTTTAAAAGCTTTTTTTTTAAAGATTTTATTTATTTACTTTTAGAGAGGGGAAGGGAGAGGGAGAGAAACATCAATGTGTGGTTGACTCTCATGCACCCCCTACTGGGGACCTGGCCCGCAACCCAGGCATGTGCCCTGACTGGGAATTGAACCAGTCCCTTTGGTTCACAGGTTGGCACTCAATCCTCTGAGCCACACCAGCCAGGGCATAAATTACTTTTAAAAGAAAGAAAAACACAGTTGGCTTCAATGACACTTGCCTTTTGATTTTTGTCCTCCCTTTATTTCTTCTCAGTTGCATTTGTGGTTGTGAAACAAATAAGTCAAAAGGCCTTTGTTAAGCTTCATGTCTGTATAACCCTATTCTGTTCACATGCTTAAGAAGGGCATCACCATTCCTTCCCATCAGCCCCTCCCCCAAGCAGGGGCAGTTTAGTACGTCAAGCAAGGCCAAAATCCTCCCAGGGACTTTTGACATTGTTCTCAGAAGAAATGCTCTTCCTTCTACTGGAGTCGCTAAGCTGGGGAGGCTAAGCTGGGGAGGCAATCTATGCCATAACATGAAGGGAATCTGCCTGAGAATGAAGTCAACATAGAGGAAAACAAAACCAAGAGATGAAGAGTTTTGATGTTATCACTGGATCTCTGGTTCAAACTATGCCTGAAGCCAGTAAACTACCCTTATTGGAGAGTTGAAATATAAATTGCCTTTTTAGAGCTTAAGCCAGTTTAAGTTGGGTGTTATGTTACTGCCAACAAGACGGCTTGAAACACAGAACTTGTTCCTTCCCCTTTACCTTGCTCACTCATTGGTCAGTTTCTGTTCCTAGTTTGAAAGTACCAGTAAAGAGGACCAGTGTTTATTGGATCAGGTTCAGGAAAGACCCACAAGATCTTATGACAGGAATCTTCTGATCTCAGCTGGGAAGCTGACATCAGTAAAGAGCTTTGACAGGTTGTTTATATAATTTGGTAAAGATGAAGCTAAAGATCTGTTTTTCTTCCCCAGTATAAATTTGACAGTCATTTTAACTACATGTCCTTAGATTGGTGGGTGATCCCTGGTTTCTTTATTCTAATAATTTATGTAGGGCTCTAGCCTCCAATACGGTCTGCGGAAGATTTAGAAAGTAAGCATCTCCTCTTAGAATATCATGAAACTTATGGGCCTGGAAAAATTTAAATCTTCATTTTTAGAAAGAAGGGACAGAAGAGCAGCACCTTAGACAAGTATAGGTATATATAAAGGCTGTATGTATATAGTTATACCAACATTGTATGTAAAAGATTGCAAACAACCCAAATGCCATTTATAGGAAACTTGTTAAGTAATAATCATGTATCCACACAGCACAATACAATTTGCTGTAAAAATGAATGAAAGGCTATGGACTGATATGGAAAGACCACCAGGATATATTGTTAAATGAAAAAAGCAATATACATATGTATATGTGTTTTCTTTTGTAGAAGAAAAATAAAATAAGGATATATACTTGTATTTACTTGTACTTCCAAGAACAAATATTAAGAAGAAACAAGAAGGCAGTGAAAGCAGTTTCCCACAGGCGAGGGTGAGGGTGCTTGGAAGACAGTGGTGGGAGCTCTCCGTGTATGCCTTTTTATGGAGGTCTGAGATCGGAACCATGTGAACATATTAACCACTTAAAAAAAAAGTCCCTTTTCATGACACGGGCCACTGCTCCGTCTTTGCGGCTGTGCTGTCATGTCCCCAGAAACCTTCCTCCTGGCCCAGCAGACGTAGGAGCTACTTCTCTGACACATCTGAAAGCTGGTAAATAAAGGACATGGTCACACTGCAATGCCTTTATAAGAGGAAGTTTTATTGTTAATTATTTACCTTAATAGTTTCAGAAAGAGGAACAGATTAGCTCAGTCCAACCGATTGGCAGTTGGCAAAATCTAGTGAAGCAAGTGTTCTGATTGCTAAGGATTTAATTTGGATGCTTTTAATACTTAGCCATCTAACACTTCAAACATAATCCAGAATAAATGCATCATTTTCCTCCCTTTCACTTTAATGCCCCACCTATCTCACTTCAATATGGAAATACCTTCATTAAATATGATTCCCAGAGGAGCAAGACCTCTGGAGAGTATAGCCATGAGGACAGTGCACAAAAAGAAAAACTCAAAATAAAACTCTGTATGATAATTTACTAGTCTAAGGAAACAAAAACCTCCCAATATATTAAGAAATCAATCCAGTTACAAATGCACTAATAGGTCTAAGGTGAAGAGGATCTGGTATAGTAACTCAAAACGGCCGCCTATTTACAAGATACACAAGCAGGTACGGTACACCGAGCCCCGCACTGGCTCTCAGAAGCCAAACGTGTTCTCTCCGCTGTAGGCCACATACAAGAATCCATCTTCATCTTTTTCCTTCTCATAAAGTTGTCCCATAGTTAGGCTTGAAAAAGAAAAACAAAAAACAACGTTGAACATGTATATATATATAGGCGCTCTCCACCATTTTCAGCATCCATTAGTTACTGAACTTTATAAACTGGCATTGAAACACTGCAACACTATTTTGTTGCACCAATTTTATAAATTTTTACAGTACATGTTATTCTTCAGAGACAAGCCAAAGATTAATTTCTCCAGGTTCTTGCCACCACCTTAGCAGCACTTTATATATATTTGTAATAGATGAAAAATAAACCTGATTGCAAATCTTTTTTTTTTAATGTTTAAACCATATACCAAGTTTTTGGTCCAAATCACGTAAAATAAGTTAAACAAATTGTATTCTATTAAGCAATGAGTGTATTTCTGTAAGCACAGTTATGTTGCAATGAAGTTTTTAAAAAGAAAAAAATAACACTGAGAAGTGGGTTTGGTTACTGAGTCTAGGTGTTGGCAGAAAGATGACTTAGGGATAAGGAACTTGACCCTCTCCCACACCTTTGGTGGTAGGTGGTAAAAGGAAATTCGGATCTCAGTAGCACTACATTCCTGTTGTAAAGAAGGTAAATGGAGCCACAAAAGATTAAGGTAAATTAAGCCTCTGGGAATCATAAGACAAATCAAATCTCCATTCTCCTGACCCAGGGCAATGCTGTTTGCAAGTACCCTCACATAAAGTTAACCCCTCGGAGGCCAACTCTATCTAGCTCCTTGAGTGGCCTTGGCTGGTTAGTACATTTAAAATGCTTTCTGAATGCTAACAAGTGGAAAAAAACTAAGCAAAATTAAGAGCCTATGAGGCCCATCCCCATGTGGGTGAAGGACAAAGGAAAGGAAGAGTACATGAGCTTTCTTCTGCCTCAGGCTGGTTTATTGACTATTTCTAATTTGTATCTGACATGTACATACAAGTAGGTTCACTCAGCGGAAGCTCCCCCACCAAAACCCCTGTGTTCCAGAGACCTGTGTCAGCATCATCAAAGAGAAGTTATTTTCCTCACATGTAATGCAGACATCTCTCAGATTATATCCGGGATCCAAAGAAGCCCTGGCCAACCTTCTTAAGAACCCTCCAGAAATAGACACTGCTCAAACTAAACACGTGGCTAGGAAAGCGGGCTTTCCCTAAGCCATAAACCAGACTGCAGTCAAGGAGAACTACTCTAGTTCTCTGCCATGAAATTGAGCTGTACCAGCTTCAGAGTTAAGACTAGTAACACCTGGAACCCCGGATGAGCTCTAGCCACTGACTGTAGTATTAGAGATGAGGAATCGAAGACCTGTGTAAAAATCAGCGTAACCCTGAGTGGTGAGGTCAACCAGAACCAGCAGTAAAGCAGCAGCAGTCAGAGAGTCAGCCAGAGACATTGAGGTAACCAGCCTGGACAGATCACAAGAGACACCAAATGCAGGACTCAGTGAAACAAAGGCCACTGGGGGTGCCTAACAAGGGGTCCCAGGCCTCAAGCTGGTGAAGCAAGGACTGCCCTCCTCTGCCGCTGTGCTCCTGGCAGGCTGTGTGGGGCCTCCATCACAGGCCACATTCGTAAAGGGGAGTTTTTCCTTTCTTACTCTTCCTACCCAGTTTCAAACTCAGCCCATTTGTGTGGGTAGGTAATAATTAAGTAACAAAGTGGGGGTGGATGAGTAGGAATATGAAATGGCCCATCATCAGCATCTTGTGCAATGAAACAGTGCTCCTTGTGAGGATCTCTTAACCTGGAATTTGTAAAACAAGGACTCCCTGGAACAGCACTGTTTGCTAGAAAGTCCTGCTATGAGAGAAATGTCCCATATTTTTACTCTTCAATACAGTAGCCACTAACTACAGTTAGCACCTGAAATATGGTCCACTGAATTGGAATGTGCTGTAAGTACAAAACATACACAAGATTTCAAAGACTTAGTATGGAAAAAGGATGTAAAATACCTCAATTTTGATTATGTGCTGTAATGATGACATTCTGGATATACTGGATAAATAAAACATTAAAATTAATTTCACCTGTTTCTTTCTTAATGTGACTATTAGAAAATTTAAAATAACAAATGTAGCTCGCATGCCATTCCTATCGACAGCACTGCCCTGGAACATGTGAGGACTTGGGGAGCAGTGGGTAAAGGGAGGAACCCTTGCTCATGAGAACACTTGGAATGGTGGGTCTCAACCTTAGCTGCACATGAGAACAATGGGGAGCTTTAAAAACATCTCCATGCGTAAGCCCCACGCCAGACCAATTAAATCTGAACCTCTGGAGATGTAGGACCCAGACATCAGCATGTTTTAAAATGCCAAAGATAATTTCATGTGCATCCAGGTTAGGAACCAGTCCCTTTGCCAAAGTAAGACAGATGCTTGTCTTTTTTCAAATATATTTTTCTAAATTGATGTTTTTTAAAGAGAGAGAGAAAGGGAAAGAAACACTGATTTGTTGTTCCACTTATTTATGCATTCATTAGTCGATTCTTGTATGAGCCCTGACCGAGGACTGACCTGCAACCTCAGTGTATGATGTGCTCTAACCAACCAGAGCTGGCCAGCCAGGGCTAGATGCTTGTCCTTTTTCTTTGTTTGTTTTTTTAAGATGCTTATCTTTAAAAGCCATGTGATCAGGAAGCAGAGTGACATGACAGGAAGTGGAGCAAGGAGCCAGCAACTAGCAAAGGGCCTGAACAAGTAGTTGAGTCTATCAAGATTTTTACCCTGGTGTTTGGGAATGCCCCAAGGAACTCTGCTTTTCTTTGAGACTCCTCAGAATGAGGCTAAGAGGAAAACAGCTACAGCTTCGGCCACAACTCCCTTTGCCCCATTCTGTCTCAGTATCTAGGGTGACCTGGATGAGATCTGTCCCAACCATCTCCCCACTACTATAACCACAGGGGTTTAGACACAAAAGTAACAGATACCGTGTGTAATTCAAAGGCAGCCACCCCTTGGTGCCTATGCAAGTTTGCTTCCATCTGACAGACTAAGTCCTGCTATTTTCCTGGCAGGCTGGAAGACCTGCTGAATTAGAAATTCTTGAGTAGCTTTACAAACACTAGTGTCCCACCCAGACTCTCTAGTCCGTCTGCAGCGAACAGGGACCACTGAAACCACTGCAGTCTAAGACAGGCTCTGAGACTCTGAGATGGGAGGTGGGGAAATCACGTGACTTTCTATCTTTAGATTCCATTGTCTTTAAAGTAAAGCTTGGGTTTTTTAATTTGCTTAACCAGTGCCACAGCAGCTACAGAGGCCGATCATAAAAATCCCAACTATAACAGCGAACACAAATGTGCCAAGCCCTGTTCCAAGTACGTTACATACATTAACTCTTCATCTTCACAACAATCTTAGGAGGCGAGTACTATCATAATCCATAGTTCATACATAAAAGTGAGGCCGAGAGGTCAAATAATGTCCCCAGGTCACAAAGCCAGGAGACATTCTTACCACCACGCTGTGTTGCCTCCAAGTGCATACACAGCTAGATCTAAAGCCCCAATGTCAGCATCCCTATACCTTCTACAGAGATCTTCCTTAGCACAGTGCTCTTCACACAAACAAACGTGCATGCATAATCACCAGAAGGCCAGGGTGGGGCCCGTGACACTTCTAACAAGTCCCAGGTAAGGCCACTGCTGGCAGCCTTCTGCATCACAGAGTATCCAGCTCTTAGCAGTCTCTCCTTCAGATCCTGTAATTTGACAACTAGAGGGCTGTGCCTAATGACTTTAAGAGTCCTCTCACTGTTCTCCTTTTCTGTCACGCAGCTTTGTGTGGAAACTTTAGTTGGCAGTAGCACTGTGTCCTTATACTCTGGGTACCCCTTGGGCAGAACTTGAAAACTGACAAGGCTCAATGCTAGGAGGTAAACACCCCATTCAGCAGTCCGTGACTGAACACCTGATTTAGAAGCTTCACGGGGTACCATGAAAGAAGACTGGCACATCTGTACAGTATGATTTGAAAACAGCACTGTAGTACCAGGACACAGACATACAGAGTCAGAGTACCTTGGCCTGGAGCCAAAAAGAGCTGGGCCACGAATAGTTTTTTAAAAAAAGGTTTTTAAATCCCATTAAAAGAACAGTCAGCAGGCAGTCTATTGCAGAAGGCTGCCGGGTCAGTACAAGTTCCATAGCCTCCAAGATGACCTTCCCTCAGAATTCACGGATGCCGAGCCACACAGCAGTGAGCAGCCCACTGCTGGAACGCCTAAGGATTCTGAAGCACGGAGGCAGCTCTGATGCGTGTGCCTGGCTAAGCTGTACAGGCTCACTGGATAACCTAACTCGCAAACAGCGCTTCAACTCCAAGGCTCCCTGCCTAAATTACTGGTTGCAGAAGACACCCAAAGGTGGCCTCCAGTCTAATATTAACACATACCAAAGGGGCATCAAGTACCACATGCACTCATCCTAGAAGGATGCTACTGAGAACAAGAGGTACTCCCACATTCCAAGCTCTGAGTCTAATGGGTAAAGACATGGGAAAAGCCAATGGCAGATTCAGGCCATGGAGCCAATCTGAGGTGTGGTGGGACCCTGAAGTACTGAATAGAATGAACCTAGACTTCCCCTTAAAACCTTGTCTCTAACCGCTCCATTCAGGGTCACAAATCCAAACAAACTAACCAATAGCCTTTTGGAGAATCCATATCCAGGAATGGCCATGCTGCTCAGGCAAACGTTAGTTTTAAGCTACTCAAGAGCTTATGAATTAGGAGACTGACCTACAACTGTGTGGATGCCCATTCCCTGCAGAACCTTCTCTTGTCTCACAACCAAGGTCAGGTCATGGAGGCTGTGGGATCCTGCCTGACTCATGAATTAGCTGGACTGATAGGCACACCTGGCTACCCATCTGCTCTGGAAGCACGCGTGTTTCCACTGGACCTACATCTATCTCTTCTAGCAGGGGAGGGTAGGTGGGAGGACAGAGGACCTGCTGTGGGTCCTGGAACGATACTGCCTCAAAGTGAAAGACAGTATGACCCTGAGGGCTCCTGAGATTCTGAAAAATAAAAATCACTGCTTGTTCCTTTTATCAGATTTTTCTGATATAAATAAACCTATTTATTGGCTGAAATAAACCCCATTATTGAAGAAGTACCCAGAAATGGTCAAAATGCTTATTTTAAGCACATTTCTACATAGTTTGAATGGACTATAAGACATCGCAACTTCCTTTTACTTAGTACTTCTTTAAGATCCAGAAGCAACTAAACACCATAATATTAAACAGCACAGGTTTACCAATGTAACAGTCTCAAATCATCACATCCTAGTTAACATTTTAGTTAATAATATACTCCTGTTTCTATTTAAACAAGATTAACGAGACTCTTGTCTGTGTTCTAAATCTAAACAAAGACCAAAAAGTAGGCACCATTGCCAGGCCTGGGTTCCCCTCCAATGCTGTGACTGGGAAACTTATACACTGATGTGCTTTCTCAAGTTCTGTCTGCACCCACCCATAGTTTTCTTTTCATTTTTGGCCTGATTCTGGATGCAGGAACCTAGGCAGAGAACTGAACTTTCCAATGATAAATGTGGGAAGGTAATTGAGATCCCCCCTTTTTAAAAAACAGAACCTAGAAAGAATTTAGGAAGTAAAACTCTGAGGGACTTGCTTCTATTTCTAGAATCAACATTTTAATACTAAACAATAATCATGACATTCTACACGGTGATCACCTGTGTTCAGAACACTCCCCCAAAGTTCTGCTCCAAGGTAGGTATAATGCAAGCCTCAGGTATGAGTGATCCGTGTGCAGACTTGTCTGTTACTAGATGGGGAAGGGCTCCTGCAGGGTTGGATTCATCCTTTCTCAACTCATTTCCCCAGTCTCTCTGAAGGCAGCAAGCACTGAAGGTTAAGAGAGAGAGAAAGACTCTGGGCTTTTCCCTAAGGAGTCTGTAAAGAGCTGAGAACAAGGCTACTAAACTGCCTTGGGGAAGGAGATGGAGAAGATGAGTCACACAGCAGCTTTAGGAAGGAGACCCTGTGGCAATTATGTTTGTGCTATCAGGTGATCAGTATTTACATAAAGCCCCATGATGTCACAGGTCTCTTATTTATAAACAAATGTGTAAGAATAAAACGCCCAAACAAAACACTGCTGCTTTAAGTGTGGGGCAGGGAGTCATAAACTGGGGCTAAAGGCCCTCAGGGCATGGACAAAGGGGCCCTCGTTAGTGACTCTAAAATCCTGATCATTGGTGTAAATCTGCTTTTGGGCAGATTCTTACCAGGTTGAAGAGGAAATGGCCCTGAAGTAGACTCTGCTGCCCTGAGAATCACTTTTCATATCCAATTCTATTTTTTTAAGTTTTATTTATTTATTTTTAGAGAGAGGAAGGAAAGGAGAAAGAGACAGAGAGAAATATCAATGTGTGGTTGCCTCTTATGCACCCCTACTGGGGACCTGGCCGTAACCCAGGCATCGGTTCAAATCCCTAGACTGGGAATTGAACCTGCAACCCCCTGGTTCACAGGCCAGCACTCAAATCTACTGTGCCACACCAGGCAAGGCTCATTTCCAATTCTATTTATATCTCAGGGATAATGGGAGGAGGGGGCAGTTGCTAAAATTTGTAGCCATTTTAATGGTGAGATTAACATCGAGTCATTAGAGTAATCTTAATGGCCCCTTGAAACCTGCTTCATTTCCTTCCAGTATCAGAAGATCAGAATCCAAGGAAATAAACTCAGTGCCACAGGTCATAATCACGTACTTCCACTAAAGAAGCCACCTCCAGGAAGGAGGAAACAGAGTCACCAAGGTCTTGCAGAAATTGCAGTGATATTAATGAAGATTTAACCTCTTTTAAGATCAAAAAAGAGCTTTCTACTTTTCATAGGAAAAGGACTAGAATATGGCCCAGGCCTCTCCTGGAGCTTTCAAGAATTTTCAAAAGGAACATTCTTTTGGCCATATTACACTATTTTCCAGGGCTTCTGAAAGCCTTAGCTTTTAGAAGTATTACTTTGGGGGGGGGGGGGGGGGGGAGACAATAAATGAAACCTAGTTCAGGTCACAAAGATGAGATGCAGCCAGGAACTCACACTCAGGGAAGAGGGGCCAGCATCTGGCAGAGGGTGTAGAAGTATTCAATCAGTAAGGGAAAGGAGGACCAAGGAACTAGACTGAGCCCGTCCATTTTCCCCTTTCCACAGTCAGACTTTGACAGTAAGAAGAGATGGCAGTGAGGGAGGCTTAAGTCTGTAGAGAGACCTCAGAGCCCTTTGCTGAACAACAGCCATTCCAGCATACTGAAGATCAGGTGCAGCTAGAGATTCGCACAGCTCTAAGAGATTCTTAGAGCTGACTAAGTTTGGAGAGCAAGCTCCACCTCAGCAAGGCACATAAGCTCCTGGTGGAGAATGACAGGAACTGGTTCATGAGTCATTTGGAGAAAACCATTTCAGGCTACAGTTCTACTAGTGGCTCAAGCCTAAGTTAAACCCTCAACTGTTTTAAAGGGTTCTTGGGGGTCTAAGGCTAGATTTCATCTAGATTTCATTTTGTTTTAAGTCCAGGTCTGGTTTTATTTTCTTAACCCTAAGTATACTCCCATACATTGCAGACCATATTTTCATTTAGTTCCTGATGTTAGATAGCACAAAATCTAGATTTCCAGCCAGGATCTGTAAGAATTTTCACACCCCCCAAATTTTGAGTTCTGTAAACAGCCAAGCAGATGGCCCATACCAGTAAATCTCTCTCACCTGGACTGTGGGACTGTCTTATCCACAAACAAGAAGATTGCCTTTTCAGAAGGAAGCTGGATCCTTTTCCTGATGATCCACATGAACTGAGCCACAGTAATGTCAGATGGAACCAGATACTTCCGTTTGTCAATGTCAACAATCTGAGAGCCTGACACTTTTTCCACAATCACCTGGGAAAGCAAAGAGTGGTCAGGACTAGATTTCTCATGTGAGGCTCTGGCCTTGCACTGTCAGGGAACTGAGAAAAATAGTGTGTGGGCAAGGAGGTGGGTGGGGAGTTGCACAACATGAAGAGATATGCCCTTACTAAACCACACACTCTGGAGGTAAGAACCAATATAAATGTGTTATTGGGAAACAGTAAGTGCTTTTCTGTGGTCAATTATTAATATTTCTTATCCCTGATCTCTGCATGCATAAGAGAAACACAGCCTTTAATACAAAGCTTTTCAATTATTTTGTCTGCGCAGATGGGGCAATATCTGTGGGAGTTTCCTCTGCAGCCTTGTTATTCCAAGACCCCAGAATGGATCTGCACTACAGGGCAATTAGGATCCCTAGGAACACAGGAAATGAGAATGGATGGACTAATGTGAACCACTGGCATTCCCAGCCAGCCAGGAACCCAGCTCTTCATTTGGCCTGTTGCTTTTCTCTGAACCAGGTTTCAAATTTGTCCCTCCTGCCCCCTCTCTACAGGAAGTGCTCACAAGCAATGATCTACAATAACAGGCCTGCCATCCTTTAAAAATCAATAAGGATTACAGAAACCACCTCCCCTACCATGGAAGAAATATAGGATCATATTTAATATTGATTAAGAAAAAACATGGGAGGAGTTTTCAGCGGCTTCTCAGCATTTTTTTTTTCCCCTTTTTTTGGTCAGGAAAGGATGACAGGGTCAGGGTGAGAAAAGTGAGCTGGAAGTCAGGTAAACATGGGAGTTCAAAATTAAAGATGAGACTGTCCTGAGACTAAAGTACCACTTCCAAGACCAAAGTGATGGTCTCCCTCCACCACTGTTCCCCAAAGTGGCAGTGACCTGTTGCCCTGTCCTAGAATATCGTTCCTTACATAATTGCCGAGGGAGCCCAGCGGCTCAGGCAGCTCACTGGCCTAGATCGGGAGATTGAGCGCTCAAGCACCCTAAACATTTAGCAGCATCTTGAGCCCCTCACGCTTGGGCCTCGGACAACCCTTAACCCAGTCTGGCCCGGCTGCTGCTATACCGGGACTGGAACCTCAACTTGTCAACTGTTGAATGGTCTGGGCCCTATCATGAGTACTAGAAGACAGACGTGACAGTGAGGTGAAGGGGCGGGGAGTCCACTCACCGGAACCCGGTCCGGATATTTCGCTCGGATCTTCGCGGATTCCACACATCTGTGTTCTGTGGGAGAAACACACCGGGATGACAGTTGCGTTTGGCCGCTGACTGGGTCCCGGGCCCACTTCCCTCCTCCCCCCGCAACCTACGCACGCCCCGGGCCCTCATTCGAGAGTCCCGCCTGTCTCGGTCCGTGGTCCCCTGGCTCCGGGAAAGGCCTCCCGAAGGCGGCACGGTGTTCGTGGGGAGCCGGACTGGGGACTGGGGCCTCCGAGACGCTATCCCAAAGAGCGGCATCCGCCCTGCCCGGCCCAGCCCAGAGCGGCCCAAGTGGGGGAGGGGACCACCCGCCGCGCCGGCTTCCACAGCCCGGCCAGTGGCCCGACGCTCACCCAGAGAGTGGTCCTCCTTAAACATCCACTTCATGGTGGCGGCGGGGAAAGGACTCAGCCGGCTCTCGGAGCCGCAGAGCTCAGAGCACCAACCACAACAACAACGACGGCGGCGGCGACGGCGGAGACTACACAGCAGGCGGGACTTCCGGCTGCTGGCGCCTAGCAACCGGCAGGGGCGGGGCTTCCGGCGCCGCTCCCAGCGACTCGGTGCCAGCGGGGAGAGGCTGCATGCAAAGGGGTTGGGCTGGAGAGGGAGACCAGGTGTAAACTGGAGGTTCCAGGGGCTTCTGTGACGGAATTGGCGACTGGGAAGGAGGTATTCGGGAATTGTAATAGTAGTGTCTCGGTGGACGTTGGTACCGAGAAGGGGAGTTTGAGGGTCTGGCTTGACAGGATAGAGTTCTTATAGAGGACTGTTCATGAGGGAAGTCTAACTGGGGCGTTATTGACAAGAGGGGGACTTTGGAGTTATGGATGACAGAAGAGGGGTCTCTGGTGACTCCTGATGGCACGGGTTCTGTGAAGGGGCTGTCCAACCTTTTGGCGTCTCTGCACCACACTGAAAGAAGAAGAGTTGTCTTGGGCCACACATTAAATTCAGTGTGACATATAATCACAAAAAAAATCTCCTAATGTTTTAAGTAAATTTACGATTTTGTGTTGGGCCGCGTTCACAGCCATCCTGGGCTGCATGTGACCCCTGGACCACAGGTTGGGCACCCCTGGTAGGGCACTGACAGTTTCTAGAGAGGACTGTGTGGAATAACAGGGTGGGGAGAGGTACTGATGACAATCCGGGGGGCGGGGGGGGGGTCAGTACTAAGGACAGCCATGATAGGTTGCCTTGGACCTAGAAATTGAGTTTAAACAAACCCAGTTGCCTTCCTTTATTCATGAATATGTGTTTGAATAAACATTTAAGAAAAGTTGTCAGAAATATGCATTTGAGAACTGTAACCTCACACTGATCACAAACAGACCCCTTAATCTTAATAGGCGGAGGGGTTAGAGGTGACTCTCAGACTTGGAGAATTCCCCTGGTAGCTGATCATGAACAGGCTTCCTTGGCAGTCAGTGTGAGATTCAGCAATCACAGCCTGAGCTCTGTATGTGTCATCTGCCTGAGATTTCAGGATCTCCAATGATGTCATTCCTTTCTTCTTAGCAAAGTCATCAGGGCAGTCTGCTCTAGGTCATCACATGTTTATGAGCTGGTGAATATGTAACAAGAATATTCGCTTAATTGGGCACATGATCCTTGCCACATGCCTGTGCTCTGATGCACTTGAAAGGCCTGTATGTTTGAACATTGTCAGTCATCATTTCCTACAGTTGAAATTCCTGATGGATGCTGTGGAACCTAGTTTCACTCCAAAATTATTTGTTATTGTTATTTTTTAATTGTTTTTGAGCAACCCAAAGTTTTTTTGTTTGCTTGCTAGTTTTTAAAGAAGTGAAAAATCCCTTAAATTTCCTACCAAATGTTATTGTTGCTGTATATAGGAACACTGTTCTAGGTATTGGAAAAAACAACTGTCATGGAGTTTACATTCTAGTGAAACAAAACAAAAAAATAAATGTCAGGTAATGATAGGTGCTGCTTAGAAAAATACAACAGTGTTGGTGACTAGAGAGTGGGGTGTGATAGAATGCTGATTTGATGAAGTGGTTGGCATGTTCCAGGAGCAGGAAGGAGCCCCTTGTGGCTGGAGCTGAATAAACAAGAGGGAGTGTGTTGGGAGATGAGATTAAAAGATCTAGAACAGGAGAACTTCTGGCGAGATGGGGGCATAGGTGGGCACACTGTGCCTCCTCCCACAACCAAAATTAAGGACAACAAAGATTTAGAAACAAGAAAACAACCAGAACTGATAGGAAATTGAACTGCACGGAAGTCCAACAACCATTCAACCAGACCGGTAAGAAGGGCAGAGTTGCAGCAGGAAAAAGTGGAGGTTTGAGGACCCGGGCACTCAGGCACGCAGGCAGCAGTGACTGGCAGATCCCAGGCATTGCATGCAGTGGCTAGTGGACCAGGGGCACGGGGTGGCAATGGGCAGACCCAGTGAGGCCGCACAAGGCAGCTGAATGACCAGGTGGTCCCACATTCGCACGCAGATAATCCAGGCGAACGGGAAGCAGCGGAGGGGACTGGAATCCGAGAGAGGGTAGAGCAAGCACCATTGTTCCCTCTCTGACCCCGCCCCCACATACAGTGTCACAATCCAGCCACTAGGCTGCCCCACCCTGGGGAACACCTAAGGCTCTGCCCTCACTACATAACAGACAACCAGACTAAAAAAAAAGCTCAAATGGGAGAATAAATCAAAGCCCCAGAGCCAATTCATCTAAGCAACCAAGAGACAGCCAACCTATCAGGTGCACAGTTCTAAGCACTGGCGATCAGGATGCTCACAGAATTGGTTGATTTTGCTCACAAATTAGATGAACAAATGAAGGCTACAATAAGTGAAATGAAGGAAATCACACAGGTAACCAATAGTGATAGGAGGAAAACGGACTCAAATCAATGGAGTGGACCAGAAGGAAGAAAGAAACATCCAATCAGAAAAGAATGAAGAAATAAGAATTCAAAAAAAATGAGGAGAGGCTTAGGAACCTCCAGGACATCTTGAAATGTCCCAACATCCGAATTATAGGGGTACCAGAAGGGGAAGAGGAATCCAGCAAAGCTGTCATTTAGAATGGAAGGGAAGATAAAGTGCTTCTCAGATAAGGTCAAGTTAAAGGAGTTCAGCATCACCAAGCCCTTACTGTATGAAATGTTAAAGGGATTTATCTAAGAAAAAGATTAAAAAATAGGACAGTAAAAAGACAGCAAACTCACAGATATTATCAACCACACCTAAAACAAGCAAACTAAGCAAACAATAGAACAGGAACAGAAACACAGAAATGGAGATCACATGGAGGGCTAGCAACAGGGGGAGCGGGAGGAGGAGAGAGGGAAAAAGGTACAGAGAATAAGTAGCATAGATAGTAGGTAGAAAATAGGGGGAGGGCAAGAATAGTGTGGGAAATGTAGAAGCTAAAGAACTTATGACACATGCACATGAACTAAAGGGGTGGGGATGTGGGTGGGAGAGGGGTGCAGGGTGGAGGGGAATGATGGGGGGGAAATGGGACAACTGTAATAGCATAATCAATAAAATATATTTTTTAAAAAGATCTAGAACAGTTTTGTGTTCTAGATCTTGTGTCTTGTGTTTTGAATAGAACAGTGTTTGAATTAATTCCATGTTAAGCAGAGGTATGACGTGATATAACTTTCCTTTTTAAGTGATCAGGCTAGCTTCTGTGTAGACATAGACTACAGTGGGTTGAGAATGGAAGCGAGAGGAACAGTTAAGAGGCCATTATGAGTCCCTGGCTGGAGAGCTCAGTTGGTTAGAGCATTTCCTAATACACCAAGGTTGTGGATTTTGTCCTAGTCAGGGCACATATAAGAATCAACCAATGAATGCATAAATAAGTGGAACAATAAAATTGATGTTTCTCTCTGTCTCCCCCTTTCTCTCTCTCTCAAATCAATTTTTAAAAGGCTACTGTGATAATCTAGGTGAAAAATGATGGCTTAAACCAAGAAAATGTCTGCGCAGGTGTGGAAAACAGTTATACTCTAAATATATTTTGAAGGTAGCGCTGACAAAATTTGCTGATAGATGGGATATGAGGTGTGAGGGACAAGTCAAAGTCAAGATGTTTTGAATAATGAAATTGCAATTTATTGAAATAGGATGGATCTAGCTTGAGGATCCAACTCAAATTAAGAGTTTTGTTTTGGCCCTGACCAGTGTGGCTCAGTTGGTTGGTCCTGCAAATGGAAAGGTTACTGGTTCAATTCCCAGTCAGAGCACATGACTGGGTTGTGGTGTCTGGTTAGGGCACATGCAGCAACTGATTAATGTTTCTTTTTCACTTCGATGTTTCTCTCCCTCTCTTTTCCCCTTCCTTTCCCTCTCCAGAACCAATAAAAAAAGTTTTAAGTGTTTTGTTTCGGATATATTAAGTATAAGATGTCCGAGAGACACATCCAAGTGTAAGTGAATAGATCTATGAGTCTCAAATTCAGGAGAGAAGTATTTGAAATTATTGAACTGGATGGAATTAGCTAGAGAGTGAGTGAAAAACGTAAGCACATTTTTTTTTTACAAATAGAATTAAACACTGAGGAATGAAAATGGTTGCTCACCATCTGATAGTGAATCAGTGGAAGAGTTAGAAATTGGACTGAAACTCCTGCTTCCCCTTACAGAGCTGGTCATTGTGTCCTAATCCAAAGCATGTGTACACCACCTTGCACATGGAAGAGCTCAGTACACTTCTCAGGGGAACAATCCACCCACCAATCCATAGGCATGACACCTGATTATTTCAATGATGTGTACTGTCTTTCTGTTTTCTGTCTTTACCTGCTTTCATGATGTTTCTTTCCAGTTCACCATTCTAACTGGCTTCTCTGATTTGCCTTGATGATTGGAAATTATATATGTGTGTATATATATGTATATATAAATTATATATATAATTTAATAACTTTCTTTACCTACTGGGTAATTATATTTGTCTTATTGAATGTTTTAAGGACACTGGATGCCTTCCTTGAGGGGGTGGTTAGTTGAAGAGATGAGTCAGGGGAAGAAATAGGATACTGAATATATGCAATTACACATTAACAGACCTATAAAACACACAGAATAAATTTGAAATATTGGAGAGGTGCATGAACATGGATATTCAGGGATGGCTTAGAACAATGGGGCTGACACAAAGCCAAGTGAGGCTTATCAAGAAAGACTTCAGAGAAAAATGTGAATTTCATGTTTTGGGAAGGGTACATTTTTCAAAGGATAACTTTTCCTTGACAGATAGAAACAAAAGCTGGAGCTAGAAGAGGAAAATGGGAAGCCAGAGGTTCAGTGGTATAGGTAAATGTCAAGGTGAAAGAAGTATTGGAAAACCTTGAAGTAAACATTCAAGAGTTCTAAATTGATTCAAAAGACCCTGAATGGGAGCATCTAGAAAGGAACAGAATATGACTAAAATGTGTACTTTTAAGAGAACAACTCTTTTTGTCCTTGGAGGTAAATTGTATGCAACATGAGACAATTATGGATATGTAAACTGAGAAGTCATGTATGTGTGAAAATGACACAATATACAAATATCTTTAGCATTTACAAAGTCTAATGTTCTGTCTTAAAGAATTGAAAGAAAATCACAAAGACTAGCTTCCTCAAATCATGGCAACAAAAAGGAAATATTGTTAAACAGTTTTGCAAGGCTCATGACATCTCACAGAAGCTGAAGCACTTAATACACCTAAATTCTTAGCAGTCACCTCCATGTTTCAAAAGTGACTAAGCTAACACTATAATACGTGTGTTTCCTTCTGCTGAAGGAAGCTTTAAAGGCAAACACCTCCTTCCAGAGCACAGCCACTCTCAAAAGATGGCACTAGAACCATCTATTTTAGAATCTTATTTTAAGTTATTTAAATAAATGAAAGTCATCCACTTAGAGCATAGATACAATACAGTCTTAAAATAATAACATAAGATTTAAGAAATACAACTGCTGTATTTAAGAGTTTTTGTTGCCACCCAGAAAAGCTTTAAAGCAAGGATGAGTAGTACTAGACAGGATGTCAAAAGCATCTTTTGGCTGATGACATTGTCATCTTGGACTGTGGTATGGATCCTGGATAGTTTTTCAAGATGGGCATGTCTTGACCTCTGTTAGGATCTTGGCTCTTCTCTTCATCTAAAAGCCACTTTGAGGTTACCTTCAAAATAGTAACATCAACTACTGGACTCCATTAAGAGCGCAAACTTCACACTCTTGTCTTGACACTGTAATGTGATCCTTCAGGGCCTTTTGATTAACTTGGATATGAACCATGGTTTAAAAAAAAAAAAGAAAAAAAATTTTTTCTGCCATGTTCGAAATACTGATTTGGGGCAGGAGGCGGGAGCAGAAAATTCAGTGATAAGCTAGTGTTAATTTTGGGGAGGACCACATTTCCCCCTAAAGCCGGTAGCCAAGCTTGTACCTGAAAGAGTAATAAAGTATAACAGAAAGACCTACGTAGTAATTATTCTTTATCCTACGAAGAACTGGGAGATTTGTGTCGTGTTTCCCTGTCTGTGCTGCTACGGAGTATAGTAAGAGCAACAGAAAATTTGTAGACAAAGGGACCTGGGTTTGGCCTTAGCACTGGACCAAGTCCAAGACCACAGTCACATTTATATTGTGTGTTTTCCTCCAATGCATATGGTGTGCTGGAACTCTGGACGTAACATTGATTCATACTTAACGAAAGACACATAGTTATTTACTTTGAGTCAACATTTATGAAGAACTTACCTTACTCAAATATTAACACAACAGCTACCACTTCGGCGCAGAGAAACATTGTATTTCCACTCAGCTCTTGGGAAAACGCACATAGCGTATAAAGGCAGACCGTCCCCTTGGGCTCCGCCCCTCGTTAGCTCCACCCCTGCCAGGGCCCCGCGTCCTTGCTATTGGTTCCGTTCCTTGCGCTGTCCGTTGCCTTAGCGACCAAGGCTATGGCAACCAGGACAAGCCAAACTTGCTCATCCCTCCCCAACCGCGAAGGGGTCTGAAAGAGGGCAGACGGACTCTGTGTTTCCATCATGGCTCTCTACGAGCTCTTCTCTCAACCAGTGGAGCGCAGCTACCGCGCGGGGCTCTGCTCCAAGGCCGCAGTGTTCCTGCTGTTGGCCACCGCGCTCACGTACATCCCGCCGCTGCTGGTGGCCTTCCGAAGCCACGGTGAGCCTGCCCTTCTGTCGGTGCGCGCCACAGCTCCCCCGGTCCCGCTGCACAAGCGCCGGCCTTCCTGACATTCTCCCACCTCCTTCCCTCCCTCTTTACCACAGGGTTTTGGCTGAAGCGGAGCAGCTACGAGGAGCAGCCCACCGTTCGCTTCCAGCACCAGGTGCTGTTCCTGGCCCTGCTGGGACCGGAGCCCGGCG
Source organism: Anoura caudifer (assembly GCA_004027475.1). Lineage (NCBI taxonomy): Eukaryota > Metazoa > Chordata > Mammalia > Chiroptera > Phyllostomidae > Anoura > Anoura caudifer. Next base: position 104,387 of record PVKU01003795.1, read on the forward strand.
GGTTCCTCGCCTGGAGCACGTTCCCCGCCTTCAACAGGCTGCAGGGGGATCACATGCGCGTCCCACTTGTTTCGGTGCGTGGTTCCTGCCGGGGCCTGTTCACTGAGACTGGGCAGAGGGAGGAGTGGGGAGGGAGGTGAACGGCCAGGCCCCGGGAGAGCCCAGCTTAGGTCTTAAGGGTTCGCGAACCCACAATAAGTGGTGTACACAGAGACTCAGTGGCCTGAACAAAATGTTTAACTTCCTGGGGAGTAAATCTCTTGTTTCATTCGACTTTCCCAAGCTATCCAGAAGCATGAGGCAGACTGTTTCTAGCACCCGCAATTTACATGGACCTAGCCTGATAGAAAGGTAGTCCCGAAAGTTCTTTTAGGAGTCGTGAAGGACGAGTGGTGTTCTTGTTAGAACCCCGTGGTGTTGCTGCAATTGTGCATCTAAACACTAGGAACGGAAAGAGCAGGCATTTTTTTTGCAGACTTGACACCGGGAAGCCCAGGCCCTGGTTGGTTAAGCGACCAGGTGGGAATGGCCCTCCCCCTTACTGGGCTTGCCTCATTAGATGCTGCTCCATTCTGCAGCTGTCCAGGATGAAAATGAAGCATTTTACTGTCTGTGATTTAGTATTTGTTTCAGGTAAGTGAGTGTTTCCTTTACAAGCGCTCCCTTTCCACAAATTTTTTGGAGAACATGAAAATTCTGGTTTTCCTTCTTAAGGTGAATCTCTGTAAACATCCCTGAGAATTATCTCAGGCCTGCAAGACAAACTTGTATAGCTGAAAAAAAATTTTTTTCAGATTTTTTTCCAGCAACTAAATAAAATGGAAAACAAATTTGATTAGTTATATGAATAACTACAAACAAAATATGATTCAGATTACTTCGTTCTGATTACTTTGAATATTCTTATATTTTCTGATTACCAGTATATCTAATGACAAAGCTAAAGGCTTAGATCGGTACATGTATCAATACTTGTTAACCAACCTTATTCTTTTTAAGATCTACAGGGTATTTCATGATATGGAACTGTAATGGATTGACCAATTCCCTGTTGGTGGATATTTGATTTGTTTTCACTTTTCCACTATTAGAATAATTTCAGTAAACAAGATTTTGAATAAAGACTAAATTGTGAGGAATTTCAGTAGAAGTTGCTTGTTAAAATTTATAAGTACATGGAAAACTAAGCAAGCAAATAAAATACTACAGAGAAGTAAAAAGTAAGGAATAAGTGAAAAAGGTAATAGTTGTGAATAGGATTTACATAGTCAAATGAGAGTTAACTCTGTCTGGGATGGGGTGTGTGGGGGCGGCAGGGGGTTGGTGGACAGCCCCGGGGAAGAAAACTAAATCTTTATTTCTTCTTGTCGGAAGTCAACAGAGAATGCCTGAAACGAGATGAAAACATTTGCCATGGGGGTGGAAGTCTGCTGGGTTTTGTAATAGGCATTGTTGAACTCTGTGATTCTTTAAATGATCAGGAGTTTTAAACTGGTTTTAAAAATGGAACTGGAGTAGGAGACAAATTTCTTTCAATAGCTGCTCACTACTCATGACATGTTGCCTATTTTTATTCTTATTTGAGATTATAATGCTTCTGAGCAAGGGCAGCTGGATGAAAGGCCAGTATCGAAGTATGCTTACCTTCCGTTTCCGTGTGCATGTTTTCTTTCCCAAAGTGGAAACGAAAGTTTTTTTAAAATTCCAAACAGAGGTGTGACATATTGATGATACTTTAGGTTATCATTCCCTGTCTTTTAAATTTTGAGTAGCAGTGTTTTGTTTTGTTTTGTTTTGTTTTGACATTTGTAAATTCCTCTCAGTCATATTCTTCTGGTTACTTGAATCTGAGAAGTAATCATGAAAACTTAAAATAATCCTAAAAACAAGTACATAGAATTAGTTTTTTCTTATTCTTTTCACTCGTTCATCTACCACAACTGGTTGACTCCCAGTTGGACTGCTAGGTAGCCTCTCATCTCTGCAACCAGAAACTGCTCCCTTGAGGCACTTCCCATGTTACCCCTGCTTCTGGTGAGTGTGTGTTCTAATTTTAAATCTGCAAAGCCAAGACTACCTTTTATTACTTAAAAAATTTTTAAATGTAATCTTCATTGTATTTTTTTCCTAGAATTTTTTTTATTGATTTGAAAGAGAGCGAAACATCAATTTGTTGTTCCACTTGTTAATGCATTCATTGGTTGATTCTTGAATGTGCCCTGACCAGAGATCTAACCTGCAACCTTGGTGCATCAGGACCATGCTCTACCAACTAGGCTACTCGGCTGGACAAGACTACCTCTTATTTTTATGGTGCCCACAAGTATTAATCCTCTTTAATACTGGGCAATTTTGCACCCCAAAAATGCAAAACCAAAGTTCATTTGTTAGTCTCCCCCCCCCAACACACACACACCCATTCTAGGCCCGTGTCTATAAGCAATGCATGACCTTGTTGTCTATAGTCTTTCTCTGTTACTGATTTGCCCCCTTCCTGGCTGAGCTCAAGGATTTCTTGTTCCATGTCTTAAACTCTTAACCCTTATTACAACAAAATTCTTTACTTTTCTAACTCTGAACATAAACAGACTGAATACAGCCCAACCAAGAAATAGCCGGGAAGCCAAGGAAGCAGTGGTTTTAGATCAAAGTTTGGCTAAATGCTGGGAGGTGGCTTTTCTGTTGCTAATTTGGGAAAATGCCTCAGAAGTCAGAAATGACCTTGCTTCTGCTTTGGTCAGTTCACCCTGGACAACATCTCTTCTAAAGTCCCTTTGTTTTTAATGCTTTAAAAATTGAGTTTCTTGTTGTTTCAAATGAGAGAAGAAAAAACACAGATAGATCTTTTCCCTCAACGAGGCTGCCTTGGCTCTTTAAGGCATCTGTGAACCCACAGAATCTGGGGACTGAAGGCGATAGAAAGTGAGTGGAGAGTCCCCATGTCTGAGGCACTTTATTTTTTTTACATCTCCGAAATCAGAGTGTGTCTTCCTGCCTATGGTTATCTTATGACTGCTGTTGGCCAGGGGACAGGCCTGGCATAGTCCTCATTGCCTACATAGGTGCAAACATCAAAAGTGCCAGCACTAAAAGTTTCAGCAGAGACATCAGCAACATGAAAGCAAACCCCAGAGACCATAGTAAAACACTGTTGCTGTTCTCATCTTTATTGAAGCATGCCGTATTTTTCGGACTATAAGATGTACCCCTGAATTTGGGGGGAAATGGGGAGTGCATCTTATAGTCTGAATGTAGCTTACCTGGCTCACTGTGGGTGGGGTCGGTGGTGGAGTGGGGTCACAGTTTATTAAATATTTTACCACATTTTTTGCTTCAAAAATTTTTTTCCTATTATCCTCCTCTAAAACCTGGGTGCGTCTTATGGTGCGGTGCATCTTATAGTTCTAAAAATGCAGTAATTGACAAAATAGTAAGATACTATTATTTTAACCCCTGAGAGCCAAATGGAGAGTGGGTAATGGAAGATTCAAGAAGCATTTCAAAATAGGCTAGCTCCACATAATTTTAAAGCCTGCTCAAGAGCCAGACCAATGGATTTTATGAAATTTTTAAAAATGCTTTATCACCAATGTGCTTGATGGCACAAAGGACAAAATTGCTTAGAAAAATGTGCATATCATTGGGTCAAAAATGATTCAATAGAATCATGATGAAAAGAACTTTTAGGAGCCCGTGGATCAATTTATTTCACTATAATTGTGCGTATAAGTATGATATCTGATATAAATATGCCTAAGTCTAAAAGTTCTTTTTATTTTTTTCAGTTTGAGAGCATGTTTATTAAAACTGGGGACAGTGAAACAAGGAAAGGCTTAGGACAGAAGAAGGAACAGGAGAGGGACTAGGTGGGGTGCTTTGGCTCTCTAGAAATATGGGAAAGAAGTGAGCCAAGGTGGGGCTGCTGTCAGCTCACTAGAGACTCAGAGGAAAGCGGGCCTTGAAGACAGGTTCAGGGGGTTAGCCTGGGGACCAAGCTCCTGCTGCTCCCCTGGTCGCAAGTCTCATGGGGTCCCTTAGAATTTAGGATGTGCGCTCCTGGGAGGGAAGAAGAGAGGGAAGGGAAAGGCACGGGGCTTGCAGAGAGTGCACTAAAAGCTCTTTGAATAAGTATAAAATAAATCCTCTAAGTGATTAGAAACATTGTGTCATAGTTTAATTTGAATTCTTTTTCCTTTCTTACTGGTACATAAAATAATGGTGCATTTTATAATTGATGGTATCTTAGGTTCACTGAAATATAGGTAGCAAGAATATGATGAGTCAGGGATCCCTGAAATAGTGATTCCAACTTTGCAGGAGACCTAAAGGCTGATGGCATGTTTTTAGCACAAAAAGAAAAAAAATGGAACACTCAGTGATGACAAATATATGGTCAAATGAACACTGGTAGAAACTAGGAAATTAACCTTTAATAAAAGAGTATGACTCAAAAGAATGAAAGGTTTGAAAACCTTTCAAAAACATGAGATAGTATAGAGTCCTTTATGGGGAAAATATTGCAAGCCAGGGCATTTGCAAACAATTACATTCCTTAAATTTATAGCAGCTTTTACAGTTAGTGGTGAGTTGTTTTTAGGTTTTGTCTCATCTCCAAATCCACCCTCCTATCCCTCTGCTTTGTGATGCTCAGCACTCAGTGGCTGAAACCACACTGTCTTCTGGCCATGAACTGCCTGTTAGGTTCTGCCAGTAGGAGGCATGATGACCCTTGTTCTGGGAATAGGAAAAAAGGGCAACTGCAACCAGTTGCCACTGCCAGGATGAAGAACCATTGCTGGGCTGATTCAAACAGGGAGGAGTAAGTCTTTCTCCAGCCTTATTGATTCCCTCTAGTGGGTTCCTCCCCAGCTCTGGAAGTACCAGAGGTAGCACTCCCTTCTTGAGGTCTGAGTCCCAGCTCCTTCAGGTAACACCAGCCTCTTCTGGGTTCCCTTCCTTCTCCAGCTTCAGGTACCAGAGCTGCTTCCTGAGGTTACCCAGTCTGTGTTATCACAGCATTCCCTTTTGCCTATTTAGTCCTCTATTAAGGTAACTGTTTAGTTTCTGTTTTTCTTTTTAAAGATTTAATTTATTTTTAGAGAAGGGAAGGCAGGGAGAAAGGGAGGGAGAGAAATGTCTATGTGTGAGAGATATATCTATCGTTGCCTCTTGTAACACCCCCAGCTAGGCACCTGGCCCACAACCCAGGCACATGCCCAGACTAGGAATCGAACCAGAGACCTTTTGGTTCGCAGGTCTGTACTCAATCCACTGAGCCACACTAGCCAGGGCTAGTTTCTGTTTTTCTGATTCATATAAGTAGACTGATATGCACTGACTAAATCCAACAGTGGCTATATTTATCCTATCTAGTATATTAGTATATCTGTAAAGGATTATCCTCCTTAAACTATTAGAAATCTTTGAAATTACAGTTATTGTGGGCTATTACAGAGGAGTACTGAATCAGAAGTCAGCAAACCTAAATCCTAGACCCAATTCTGTTATTGGGTTCCATACCCTCTCTTGGCCTCAATGTAAATGTCTATATGAAGAGCATGATATAGAGCCTACCTCTCTAATTATTACTAATAAGAATATCTGTCTCCTGGGTTATGCAGTGGGATCAGATGGAACAGTCATTGGATATCAACATTGTTTCAAATTGCATATATACCTTACAGAAATAAGGCGATGGTGTGATTTATGAAGTGTCTTAGCCAGACACAACAATTTGATTTTAAATAATAACCTTGAACTCTTGTTAAAGAAGTTATTAACTCTTTGAATGCCTGCCTTTATAGCTGATACACATGTATTAAGATTGATTTGAACTAAATGGAATTAAATAATTGATTTCATTAATTGTCCAAGTAATAGTGTAGACATATGGCCCAAGTTGCCAGCCTTAGAGGAGTGAGATTCTAACTTGGTGATAGGTCACCGTGGGAGATGCCCCATTTGCATCCACGCTTGTCCCCATGGCTGTCTCTCAGCCTCTGCATCTCCTGCTCTCCGTCTCCCTCCTGTGCTCCGCTGCACTGGCCGAGTAGCACTCTCTTAAACACTGAGCCACTCTTACCCAGTGCGTGTTCACTTTGCTAGCCTGGATCACTCTTCCCACAGACATTTCTGCACCTCCTCACTTCACTCCATTCAGGTTTCCAACAGTCAGGTCTTGAATATTTTCTGTAAAAATTTTCTATAAAAAAAATTTACCCTGGTGATTCTCTAATTTTAGACTTTCATTTTTCTTTGTGGCACTTATCATTACCTAATATTGGTATGAATTTACTTTTTTTTTTATTTACTTCTTTATTGATTTATTATCTGCCTCCCTGGCTGGGAATGTAAGCTCCCTTGGTGGAGGATGGGGGTGTGGGGGGTAGGGAACTTGGTCTATTTTGTTTGCCATTTTATTCCTAGCTCCTACTATGTGCCTGACATATAGTAGATCCTCAAAAAAATATTTGACAGATTAATGAGTGAATTTAACAAATAGATGCTAATTATGGTGCTATGTCAAGTCTCTGTCTTCTCTGAACTTATAGTCAAAGTGTGTCAAACAAGTACACAGACTTATACTTTTGACCCTGGCTTTTGCAAAAATATTTGTCCTACCCAACATCTTGAGTTGTTTTGGGTTTTTGTTTTGTTTTGTAAAATGTCCAGACATTTTAGCTCTGGAAGGAACTAGATCTGAAGTCAAAGGTGGGATTGCACTTCATGACAGCATGGATGGAACTGGAGAGCATTATGCTAAGCGAAATAAGCCAGGAGGTGAAAGACAAATACCATATGATCTCACCTTTAACAGGAACCTAATCAATAGAACAAACAGACAAGCATAATATAACCAAAGACACTGAAATAGGAAACAGGCTGACAGTCACCAGAGAGGAGAGGGGAAGGAATTTCAAGGGAAAAGGGGAAGAGTTTAGAGCAACAAGTATAAAGGACACATGGACAAAAGCTAGGGGGGGGTGGAAATGGGAGGGAGCTGAGGAGGGCTGGGGCGGTGGGCTGGGATGGGAGTAGAAGACAGAAAACTGTACAAGAACAACAATTAAAATAAAATTTAAAAAATATATATTTTTTTAAAAAAGGTGGGGTTGCAGTCCTGTCTTTACTGTTACCAGCCATACCCAACAAATCCTTCACTTCCCTGAGCCTTGATTTCCTCATCTATACAATGGGGATAATACTTGTTCTGCTTAGCTTAAACTTACTTTCAAAGTGAAATGAGTTGCTTTCCTCTCCTTCCCACACTGTGTTGGAGTCTATTCTTCTGGGAATTCCCTCCTGGCCACTATCCTCACCTGCAAGTTGAGACATTTGATCTTTGTCTTTCTGTTTAACATTAAGGATCCAGAAGGCATAGATCACTGCAGAGAGTTAACCTGATTTTGTCTTCCAAGTCTTCCCAAATACCAACTGAAGAAGATTCACAGAAAGACAAGGCAGCCTGTTTTCTATTGTATCATAATTGCTAATACGCAATTGCCTCGGTAACTTGATCATCATCCCTGATAACAGATCCCTCCCCTGAACCTGCCAAGCAGATGGAACAGGACAGAGAAAACAGTATCCAACAGAAGGGAGAGGGCAGGTTTCCCTGTAACAAGTTCTAGGATAAGGACAGTATTGTTTAGAAGGAAAGAAACAATTGAAAGTTTCTGAAAACTGAGATATCTCCGTAAGAACAAAGGCTCTCTTCCTTGCATAATGGTATTGGTGGAAATAAAAATGAATCAGTACATGGAGAATTCAGATGGGAATGCTGATACACCGCAGTAAAATCCTGGGAACCTACACTGAAAAAGGATCAGTTGTAGCAACAAGGTCCAGAGTTGTGCCAAGGAATCACATCAAGGAGGCAGTGGTCACATTTCAGTAACCATCCTTTCCTGCTAGTCATTGTAGGAACACTGTGAGATAAGACTTTAGATGGCAGGACTGGATGCCAGTGTTTTTATGAGCTGTAATTTCTCTTTTTCCCTCTTAAGACCTATTTTCCCTACTTTTCATGTCCATAATTTATAAAGTATCTGTGTAGTTTTAACGGCTTACTGATTTTGCAGAGCTTCCTTTTTCATTTTATTGATTGGTACTAAAAGATTCACTAGGCTTTAAAGTGCTGACAATAATGAGATGAGGTCCAACATTGAGAATCTGAAGCAAAGACACTTGTGGTTTAAGGATGTATAAATAGAGCTTGGTGCGTTTTGATTTCTTTCTTTTTTTTTTTTTTGTGGCTGAGTCAGGAGTGCAAAATGATTAGTATTAGTTTCTTTCTAGACAAGTAGAAGACAATTCTGATGTGCTATTTAAATTTTCCATACAACCTCAGAAGATGCCAGCAACAAAACAAACAAAAAAAGGTCAAATGAGACAACTGCAATAGAAAAGTGCCATCCAGATGTTTATTGTTATCGCCACTTCAAATTCCTGTTCAGGATGGCCCTTGGGTATTTGAGAAGCACAAGTATGAAGATTGTGTCTCTTTTTCCAATATTGATCCAGTTCTACATATTTATTTTTCTCTTTTTCTTTTGATAAGGGACATAATACCTGTGTATAGCAGGACAATGGGTCATTGTGTATATACCACCTTGATGTGGATTCTTCCTGACTTGATAAGGACCAGGGTTACTGACCCTCTTTGGGTTTCCTAGACTAGAGAAGAAGACAGGAACCAGGATGGGAAAATGGACATGTTACATTTTAAGCTGGAGCTTCCGCTGCAGTCCACGGAGCACGTTCTTGGTGTGCAACTCATCTTGACTTTCTCCTACCAATTGCACGTGAGTCAGTTCCCGAGGGAAGCCTGTCCTCTTCCTTTTGTCTTTTAATAGGTCAGAGCCCTCCTGATTTCTAGGAAAACCCACACTGTAGAAAAAGGTTCTTTTCTAAGGTGTAGTTTGGGATTTAACTTAGGCAGGTTAAATGTATTTCATTAGGGTCATATTAACTTGTACAAGCTATTAACACCTCAGAGTGTTCTGGGCAGAGTGCTACCTGCATAGCTAAGCCAGGATGTGAGGAACCACTAGGCTTCAGCCGGTCAGGTGGTGCTTAGAACCCAGAGCCCTTAAAGATTTGACCGAAATTGATATTGTCTCTCCCTCTAATGATTTCAGAGGATGTCTACATTCGTGATGCAGAGCATGGCATTTCTCCAATCCTCTTCCGCTCTTCCGGGGTCCCAGCTGTATGTGAACGGAGACCTGCGGCTGCAGCAGAAGCAGCCCCTGAGCTACAGTGGCCTAGATGTTCGATACAACGTAAGGATGCTTTTTCTTGTCCATCTCCTTTGTTTCTACATGTCAGTGTTTACAGTTCTTTGAGAGGGCAAATGAAAGTTGGAAATGGTGTTTCTCAGTAGGGGCATGGAAGAGGATTTCTGAGGAATCCCTGCTGTGAATTCTCAGAATGGGGAGGCAGACATGCCTGTGTTTACATCTAGAAAGAGAGAAGAAAATCTTTGTTTTTTTTATCTAAGGACCAAGTATTTCATTGCTTTTGGATATGTACACATACACACACCATATTGAAAGTGATCTTTTACAGTTCATGTAAAACACTTCAAAAATAATATGAATGACTGATTATTGAGCACATAATATATGTCAGTCCTGAGTTAAGAGGTTTAAATACATCATTCTAATTTATTCATCATAGCAACCCCAGGGGAAGTCTACTCTACATTTCCCAGCTCTGCAGCTGCTTGTCCTGTCATCGTCCCCGCTGCTCCTTTCTAGCCATACTGGCTTTTGTGCCACAGAGCAACTGCTGCCTCGGGGCTTTGGGCTTTTGCACTTGCCTTTCCCTCTGCTAAGGATGCGTATAGCTTAATCTGCCCCTCCGTTCAGTTTCCCATGCAAATGTCTCTGAACACAGTCCTTCCCTGATACTTCTCCCCACCCCGCCACTGCCCCCTGCCTCTCTCTGTCACTTAGATTTACTTTCTTCCACTGTAAATATAAAGGTATGTTTTCAGTTTGTTTCTCTGCTGCCTCCCTCAGCAGAAAAAGCACTGACATCTGTACTTTTACCCCAGTATCTATAATAGTGCCTGGCACATAGTAAGCACCCAGACACATTTGTTGAAAGAATGAAGTCTCATTTTACACTTGAGAAAATTGGGACTTGCAGGGATTAATTAATTTTTCCAGAGTCCCACAGCATGAAAGTGACAGAGCCATGAATTGTCTGTCCAAGACCAGAACTCATGCATCTAAATGCTCATTACTACCAACTTTTCTTATATCCCAAGGAGGGGCTGTATAAGTTGGGCTGGGCTGTTTTTGAAAAGGGAAGAAGGACATTATCAGTTATTGCAGGACTGGTTGAGACAAAGCAGGATTTATGGTTAACCTAGCTATAATCAATGTAAGTTGAAAAAAAAAGGAGAACTATAAGGTATAAACTTAATATGGCTTGGAAAAGGTCTTTGCTGGTGTTTTTCAACTTTATTGAGGTATAATGGACAAAACTATGAGCTAAAGTATATGTTATGATGATTTGATAGATGTGTACATTGTGAAAGCATTCCTCTCAGTTAATTAACACACCCATCACCACACATACTGATCTTTTTTTGTATATGTGTGAGAACATTTTGTTCTACTCTCTTAGCAAATTTCAATTCTACAATACAGTATTATTAACTGTAGTCATCATGTTATACATTAGATCCTCAGCCTTTATTCATCCTATAGCTGCAACTTTGTACTTTCACCTTCTCTCCATTGCCCCCAGCTCCAAGCCCCTGGCAACTGATTTTCTACTCTGTTTCTATAAGTTTGACTTTTTACTTAGATTCTACATATAAGTGACACTGTGCAGTATTTATCTTTCTCTATCTGGCTTATTTCACTTAGCATAATGCCTTCAAGGTCCATCCATGCTGTTGCAAATAGCAGGATTTCCTTCTTTTTAATGTCTGAATGTATATACATACATACACACACACTCACATCTTCTTCTTCATCTATTCAACCACTACAGACACTTAGGTTGTTTCCGTATCTTGGCTACTGTAAATGACGATGCTGCAGTGAATATGGGAGTACAGATATCTCTTCCATATCTTGTTTTCATTTCCTTCAGATATATACCCAGAAGTGGGATTTTGGGATCATATGGTAGCTCTATTTTTAATTTTTTTGAGAAACTTCCACACCGTTTTCTACAGTGGCTGTACCACTTTACGTTCTCACCAACAGTGGACAAGGGTTGCCTTTTTCTCCTATCCTCACCAACACTTGTAATCTCTTATCTTTTTTATAACAGCCCTTAAGTGATACCTCATTGTGGTTTTGATTTGCATTTCCCTGATGATTAGTGATGTGGAGCACATTGTCCTGTACCTGTTGGCCTTCTGTATGTCCTCTTTGGAAAAATGTCTATTAGGTTCCTCCACCCATTTTTTAAATCAAATTTATTCATTTATTTATTTTTAATTATTTTTTTTGCTGTTGAGTTGTGTGAGTTCTTTGTATACATAGTCTGGCACAAATAACACCCCCTTTATTACAAAATCATAAGCATGTAATTCTGTAACATAACAATATCACACTCAAGCACACCATATAACATTTTAGGTGAAATGTTCAAATTTAAACTAGAAATTATCACACTCATATTACACACCTATCAACCACACTCAAGCAGGTATTATTTCTGCTAGGCCATGTATTTTGGATATTAACCATTATCAGATATATTATTTTCTAATATTCTCTCCTATACCATAAGTTGCCTTTTGATTTTGTTGATGGTTTCCTTTGCTGTGCAGAAGCTTTTTAGTTTGACATAATCCCACTTACTATTTTTGTTTTTGTTGCTTGTAGTTTTGGTGTGAAATACAAAAATATTATTGCTGATACTGGTATCAGGAAGCATACCCGTTGTCTTCTTCTAGGAGTTTTACTGTTATGAGTCTTAAATTAAATTTCACCCATTTTTAATTGATTTGTGTGTATGGTGTAAGATAGGAGTTCAGCTTATTCTTTTGCATGTGACTGTGCAGTTTTCATAACACCATTTATTGAAGAGTCTGTTCTTTCCCCATTGTATTCTTGACTCCTTTGTCAAAAACTAACTGAGCTTACATTGGTGGGTTTATTCCTAGATTATCTATTCTGTTCCACTGATATGTCTGTTTTTATGCTAATACCATACTGTTTTGATTGCCATAGTTTTGTAATATAGTTTTCCATTCCCACTTTATTTATTTTGATGTATTGATATTTACATAAACTTGTAAGTAGAAGATAAGCTGTTCAATAAAAGCCAGTTCATATATACAATATACAGAAATTATTTTAAAAGTCTGTTCATATAATGGATTCATTGAGTACTAACAAAAAATTAATATACAAATAATTGACTACAAATAAACTATTACTAAACCAAGATACACAGGAACAGCACTTCATTTCAGGGGGAATAACATCTCAACCTTACTGTGTTAGAATACAGCACAGTTGTGATAGCATACATTATCATATTCCCTTAAAGCAGAGATTAAAGTTCTTAAATTGAAATGTGTTCAGGATTACTTCTGTCTGTACAGGCAGGACCATCATCATATCACTGTTGGCACCCAGTTCTCTCATTGTGCAAAAGAACCTCAGTTGTTTCCTAGGGTCTATTGAAGTCAAATAATCAACTAATAATAGCAATTTAATCAGCAAGCTGTAAATCAGAGCACTGTAGAAATTCTGCATTTGAATTGTATTTCCTGTCTATAGTACTGATGCTATTAAATCTACTTTCTCCATGTATCAGGAGAAAAAACAGGCACTGATAGTCAAAATAAGATTTTCATCGTTGCAGTAAATGATAGAATATGTGCGGGAAAAGTTCCTAATGTGACAGTCTTGATAACCCTTTATAAAGGTGAAGGGTTATTGTGTGTATATGTGGAAAGGAGTGAGAAACAAAGGCAGGTGGTTAGGACAGGCATGTAAAGGGAATGCTGAAGTTATATTATAATTACATTTATTTTAAAAACTGATCTGAAGTCTGCCAGTCAGCCTTACAAAAAAAAAGAGCAGCCATTAGTGCAAGTTCAACCTGAAAATTTATTTGTGAATAAAGCTAGTTTTGATGAGATATAATTCAGTCTTTTCCTTATAAACATAAAGAAACTCAAAAGGATTTTTAAGAAAGTAGGCCTAAAAATGCAACAGTAACTCTTATAATAATCCTTTTCAATTAACCAGATAAATCAGGGTGAGACATGTGTTAAAACAGTTTTCAGACTGAATATTTATCAGCCTCTATAATCTGTTGTTCCAAATGGATTTCAATTTAAAAAATATATAAGAGCTATCCCATCTAAAAGTGAAGAAAATAAATTAGATCCTCTCCCCCTCCCCAAAATACTAACCTCCAAGCATAAAAAACTATATAATATCTTATACAAATTTACCAGTGTTCTTACAATAGTAGTGCAGTTTTGGAGTGATGATATTATGCTATATTTCTGGTGAAGTACTAGGTACAAGAATATATGTTTCAATTAGGCATTTCCAGTCCAATTAGTCTCTAAAGTTATTTAATTCTTGGTAACATGTAATTACTGGTATGCATTTTGGTACTTAAGTCATGAATTGCAGAGAACAAGGAGCAGTATAGTACAGTAACAGGGTTTGTATCAGACGATTGCAGTGTGGAACAAACCTCTTCTAAGAACTCTGTGATTTGGTTTGCAGTTGGTCACCTCTAGTAGATCCTTGATTTGATTCTTTCATATCCATACTTTCTCTAGCTGCGGTCTCTGACATTTCTTCATCTTCCTCATCATTATCTAGGTTTTTTGAACTTAATTGCCTACCTAATTTAAAATTCAGACCTTCACTGCTGTGAAGCTTCCTTTTCATTTCAAACTGTCGCTTTTTTTCTATAGCTGGTGTGGAAGTTTCCTGAAGCTGGGTCCTTTCTTCCCCCTGCGCATTTCCTACAGAGCACTTACAAAAGAGTAAACAGCAGGCACTCAATAAAGACTTTTTACCTTGTTCCTCGGATGAGAAGGCACAGTCTTCATCACTGCTTTCCTTTTCATGAACCCGATACTCTGAGCCCTCAGCAGCAGCCGATTTGTTAGCTAATGTATCTGGGGTCAGGGCTTGAGCGGCTTCTGAATCACGCATTGCATTTTCATCATCACCTACCATGCGATGGTATGGGGTGCTCGCTTCATCTATTTCCATTAAACCATAGTCTTTGTCTGCTGGATAATATGTCGCCAGGATGCTCATTTCATCCCACCTCTGGGACTTTTTTTTCTGTTCAACGCCACTCGTGCTGGGTATCAGTTCGGGCTGCAGTTCGTTGGAGGCCACCATAGAGGAAGTCGTTGAGCTCTTGTTCTTCAGGATCCCCTTTGTGGGCCTGAGCGAGGCTTGCGAGGCTGCCATGCCATTGCCGGCAGCTCCGGTCAGCTGTGGTGGTCTCCTCGGAGTCGCTGCTTGACGTTGGGCCCAGGAAGGGCTGGGCACGAGCCTAAACTGGCCAAGCAGCCGCTGAGCCCACTTGGGGCTAACGTGGCCGCACCCGCTGTCGCAAAGACGGCTTATGGTGCCTTTTTCACAGCACAACGACCCCGCTGCTTTGGCGTCTGGCCCAGGCCGTTTGGCGGCTCTATGCACGCCCTTGGCCACCCGCACTTTGTCCGCAGCTGCGGCCCACATAGCGGCCCGCAGAGACAAGCCAGCCTGTCGCCCCAGCAACCTGTAATATAGTTTTAAGTCAGGAAGTTTGATGCCTGCAGCTTTGTTCTTTCTCTAGATTGCTTTGGCTATTTGGGGTCTTTTGTGGTTCTGTACAAATTTTGGGATTGTTTTTTCTATTGCTGTGAAAAATGCCACTGGAATTTTGATAAGGATTCCACTGGTAGTATGGTAGTATAAACATTTTAACAGCATTAATTCTTTTAACACATGCACACAGAATATCTGTCTATTAATTTGTGTTTTCAGTTCCTTTTATCAATGTCATAGTTTTCAGTGAACAGATCTTTCACCTCCTTGGTTAAATTTATTCCTACATATCTTACATTCTTTTTGATACAGTGTAATGGAATTGTTTTCATAATTTCGCTTTCTGATACTTAATTGTTAGTGTATAGAAATGTAAATGATTTGTGTATTGATTTTGTATCCTGCAACTTTACTGATTCATTTTGTAAGTTCTAAGAGTTTTTTTGGTGGAGTCTTTAGGGTTTTCTATATGTAGTATTGTGTCATACAAACAGAGACAATTTTATTTATTTCCAATTTGGATGACTTTAATTTCTTTTTCTTGCCTAATTGCTCTGGCTAGGACTTCCTGTGCTATGTTGAATAAAAGTAGTGAGAACGGGCATCCTTATCTTCTTCCTGATCTTAGAGGAAAAGCTTTTCTCCATTGTGATGTTAGCTGTGGGCTTGTCATAGATGTCCTTTATTACACTGTGATATGTTCCCGTTTCCTCTGTACCCACTTTATTGAGGGGGTTATTTTTTCCTTCATGAATGGATGTTGAATTTTATCAAATCCTTTTTCTGCATCTGAGATGATTTTCATCCTTCATTTGGTTAATGTGGTATATCACATCTATAGATTTGTGGATGTTGAACCATACTTGCATCCTTGGAATAAATCCTACTTGATTGTGGTGTTGAATTTGGTTTGCTAATATTTTGCAGAGGGTTTCGCATCTGTGTTCATCAGGAGTATTTGCCTGTGATTTTCTTATAGTGTCCTATTTTACTTTTTATGCATTGTTCTCCTGACCTCAGTGAGCATCTTTGTGACAGATATTTTAAACTCTATCAGATAAATCACTTATCTCCATTTTATTAAGGTCTATTTCTGGAGTTCTTTCTTGTTCTTTTGTTCAGAACATAATTCTCTATTTCTTCATTTTCCTTGACTCCCTGTGTTGGTTTTTGTGCATTAGATGAAACATAGCCCTTACCCAGTCTTGATGAAGGGGTCTCATGTAGGAAGTGAATCTTATCAGTCAGCCCAGCTAGAGCTCTTGGTTGCTATCAAACCTTGTCCTTGTCCAAGCTGCCTTCTTTTTTCTTGTGGCTCCTCGTAGTTGAGGATATGCTCAGATTGTTTCAATGTGGGTGATGTGGGTATTTCTTCACTTGCCCAGTGTGTAGAAGTCACTCAACTAGTTTCTAGATTCTTTCAGAGGGAATTGCTCCATATATAGCCATGGCTTCAGTGTGTCAGTGGAAGGAGGTGAGTTCAGAAGTTCCTTTGTTGCTCTCTTGGACTGGAACCTTTTTTTTTTTTTTACATTTTTTTTAATGCCTCCCCAAAGTTTTCAGCATTCTGAGTCCTGTCTTCACCTAGAAACCCATACCACCTTTTATCTGAAGGTTTATGTCAACAGAAATATGATATTTGAGGACAGGAAGTCATTTTCTTTAAAGGATTAAATACTTATTATTTGTATCTTACCTTATTTCTAAATCTACATTTAGAAGGGATAAATTAGAGATCATCCATAGAAAAGTAAGGAAAAGACAAGGGAGTTGAAAATATGGTCTATTTTTTTTTTAATCCTCACCTCAAGACATTTTTTCATTGCTTTTAGAGAGTGGGGAAGGGGGAGAGAGAGAGAGAAACATCAATGTGAGAGAGAAACATTGGTTGGTTGCCCTCCACATGCGCCCCACTGGGCAATCTAAGTACGTGCCCTTACCAGCAATCAAACCTGCAACCTTTTCGGTTACTGTAGGACATCCAACCAGCTGAGCCACACCAGCCAAGGCAGAAAATATGGTCTATTTTTTAAAATTAAAGGGCTTATTTCTCCCATTGGAATAGAGAGAGGTATTTTATAAGTAGCTTTAAAAGCTCTAAAAGGTGGATATTGGCCCTTGTTTCCATCGCATAAAGGGAAGGATTGAGAGTAAATTACTGCAAGAGAGTTGATTCATCCCTGAAGAAAAGATTGTTGATACTGGAATAGGCCCCCCAAAACAAGAAGGTAGTCTCTGAGATCTGCCTGTGTGAGCAGGAAGGTGGAAAGACCAGAGAAGAAGCTGCTCAAGTGCTCACACCAGGGCCTCCTGCTGTATCCCAGGTGTCCGTAATCAACGGGACCAGCCCTTTTGCCTACGACTATGACCTCACCCACATTGTTGCTGCCTATCAAGAAAGGAATGGTGAGTAAATTTTATTCAGGTATCTGTCAAGGATTTTCTGGGTTGGTGGGGGCTTTGGAGAGAAACAGAATTGGAGCCCTTATCACGATGAAAACGTCAAAACCAGTGAATACTCAGTGATGGGAGGCAAACAGGCTACTCAGGATTTGTCCTCTTCCTCCGGATCGAAAGACCCACACCCTACCCACCCCCACTTCTATGATTCAGCAGGTAAGTGCCGCTTCATTGCTATATTTATCCCACCACTGGTTTGACGGGTTTCCTTTGTTTTAAATGTAAGCTCAACTTAGGTGCTCCCTTTACCACACTTATAAAAAAAAAAAGGCAAATTACTGCCCATAGTTTTCAAATAGAAATAGGGAAGGTGAGTGACTCAACAATTGAATTAGGAGAATAGATGTGATGCACCCAAGGTTCTGGCTATAAGGGAGAGTGTCTGTCCCTTACAGAGATGAGGCTGTTCGGCCATCCCATATGCTCAACTTGGCATGTTTGGCTGGTTGGTGGTCTGAGGTTTTCTCCAAAGGCACTAAAGTGTTACTTGGCAACCAGACATCATGGATACCACACAGACATTTAACAAGTGGGGGGACTGCAATTCTAGTATTTCTTCCTGATTTTTAGTAATACACTAACCACATTATTTTAAAAACAAATTTTAAAAATAAAAACATTGACTAAACTTAGAAAACTACAAATCAAGTTTTTTTCTTTATTCCTTCCACTTTTTGTCTGTATGCAAATCTTTTCATATACAGCTGCTATCATCATTTAGAGACAATTTTGGATCCAGTTTAGTTTTATACTTTGTAATATAAATATTTTCCCATGCTGCTACAAAGTTTTAATTGGTATTATTTTTAGTGGTAGTATAGCATTCCTTTGCTTAGCTACTCACGAACTATAGAACACATAGACTGTTTCCACTTTGTTTTTCTTTAAATTTAATCTCTATTGTATTTTTTCCATTACTGTTTAGTGCCTGTACACCCCCTCCCCCAGCAATCACCGCCCTGTTGTCCATGTCCATGAGTCCTTTTTCCTTTTTGCTCAATCCCTCCACCTCCCCACCCCAACTAGCTGTCATCAGTTGTCATCGTGATCTCCATCTATGAGTCTGTCCCCATTTTCCTTGTTAATTCAGTTCATTAGATTCCAAATAAGAGTGAAATCATATGGTATTTGTCTTTCTCTGACTGGCTTATTTCACTTAGCATAATGTTCTCCAGGTCCATCCATACTGTCACAAAGGGTAAAATTTACTTCATTTTTATAGCTGAGTAGTATTCCATTGTGTGAATGCCCCATAGTTGTTTTATCCATTCATCTATTGATGGATACTTGGGCCTCTTCCACATCATGGCGATTGTAAATAATGCTGCAATGAATATAGGGGTGCTTATGTTCTTTTGAATTAGTGTTTTGGATTCCTTCAGATATATTCCCAGAAGTGAGATAGCTGGGTTGAAAGGCAGATTCATTTTTACTTTTTTGAGGTATCTCCTCACTGCTTTCCACAGTGGCTGCACCAATCTGCATTCCCACCAACAGTGCAAAAGGGTCCCCATTTCTCCACATCCTTGTCAGCACTTGCTGTTTGTTGCTTTATTGATGATGGCCATTCTGACAGGTGTGAGGTGATATCTCACTGTGGTTTTAATTTGCATCTCTCCAATGATTAGTGATGTTGAACATCCCCTTTATTTTAACATAAGCATTTTGACAAGCATTTTAACAAATAATGTGTGAGCAACTTTTCACATTCAACTTCACTTTCCTTTTGGATCATTTCTTTGAGATGAGTTCTGAAGTACAGAATTTTCCTGAGAGGTCAAACCAGTATTTTCATAGCCCTCAATGTTTATCTAACTCCGGATTGCATTGCAGTGACCACCATCCTGACTGACCCCAGCCCCATCTGGCTGGTGGGAAGGGCTGCTGAAGCTCCATTTGTGATTAACGCTGTCATCCGATATCCGGTAGAAGTTATTTCATATCCTTTCTGTGAAGGAGCCAACAGTAGCTCAGTTTCAAAAGAGAAAAACGGATTCTTCACTTGTGCCAAGAAGGAACATGCCGGAAGCCTTAGAGTGGAAACTGCTACGGCACCATGGCCCCGCACAAACAACTGTGTGTGTTGTGCACACAGGGGGAAAGGGGAAAAAACTCATTTCCTGTTTCTGTTCCTTCATGAGCAATTTTTCTAGGTCAGAATCATCCATATTTATGTCCTAATAATATTTTATTATCCTTTTTATCTTGAAGGTATTTGAAACATTTTTGCCATATCCTGTCTAAACTTTAGTTTAGTGTTTGCTTAGAAAATGTCATCTGAGAATCCTTAACTGTGTGTACTTATCTACCCGGATTCTGGGAAATCATAAAGTTTGCCTGGATCCAGTATGTCAGTATCCTACTTATCTTCCTCTGGGTGTTTGAAAGAATCAAAAGATTTGTGTTTCTAAATCAAGTGGTCACCACCATCCCGGTAACAGCAATGCCCCAGGGAGAACTGTGTAAGGAGCACTTATCGTAGGAAGACCATCACTGAAAACTCTGAGCAGGACCCTGGGCTACCTCACGTTGTCTTCTGGGAACTGCCATCCTAGGACCCTTCTGAAAAGGGCCCCTGGACATGCATCGGCACGTGTGCTTTTCTTACCAGAGACAAAGAAGAGTTCTTTCTAATTTTTCCCTACGCAAATTCTGTATCTTCTAAGTGCCTACCAAAATCATCAGAGACTGGTTTCTGGAAAGGTCTGAGGGTTCCTGAAGGCTGTGATCTGCTTCCCACTTTTTTTTTTTTTTTTTTAATCTTAGACTTGAATTTCAAGAGAAAACTGTTACCAGTTTAGACATGTTGGAGAGAGTCCCATCACTGGTCAAGCAAAGACTTTTTCTTTCTCGAACTGAGAAACATGCTATACATTTCTTCCCCCTGTTGTAAACCATGTTTTACTCTTTTTCTGGGCTCTTATGACAGATACACAAATCACTAGCACTTTCTAGTCTTAGGCACCGAAATTTCCCATTCAGAACTTTGATTTCCAGAACTGAGAGGCCTTTAACTGGAGAATTGGAGAGGAGGGGAGAGAGGGTGCCCACGAACACATGCGTGCATGCATGGGAGGGTGGGCAACTTGAGGACACTAGAACCATCCACCTGCCCTCAGTCAAACAGACATCGTCTGTCATCAGCTTAGCTGAAAAGCCCTTTATCCTGCTCTCATGTGGCTGGCTCTTTGCCCTGCCTTTGCCCTCTGTCTGTGCCCCTGGAATAGCAGGCTGAAGTCAGAAGTGCTGTTTCATTCACAATCCTCTAAGCAACCCATGGGGGAAGTAAGGATTGTGACAACAGGTTTTTTCTCTCTGGCCCTCACCTAACAGCCTGGACACTTTCCACTCCCCCTTCTCAACAGCCCCTCCCCACTCCCGAAAAGGACATGGGTGACAGAGGAACTGTTGTTGGTGTTGGCTCCCTGCCTGACAACCTCAGAGTTTATTTGGAGAGCTAGCGGGAAGCCCGGCTACTTGTGTTTCCCTTGACTAAAGAACAGGGCGCCCATCAGAACAGGCAGCTTTGGGGAGGACACACAGGGGCAGTGAGGGGAATAAGAGGATGCCAGCCCAGGCAGCCTAGCCCAGCCTGGCCAGTAGCAGAGTGACAAGCAGTGCCACCAGATGACCCTTGTGACTGAGAGAACGTCTGCAGGAGCAGAGTCTGGAACAGGTCTTTGTTGCACACAGAAGACTGACTCTCTGTCCTCGCTCTGAGAAAACATGCAGCCTCCTCAAAGGACAGATGGATCTGCTTCATGATCCAGAGATGTCATTGCTACTGGAAGGATGCACCCACTATGACCTGTGCTTCAGGCCCATTCAAAAACACACACTAAAATGTGTGCCTCAGTTTACCTTGGAGATTCAGTTCTTATTTCCGAAGTACCTTTTCTTTCAGGCTGGCCAAAATAAGAGTTTTGGAAACAAACCGACTTTAAGCGCACAAATATCCTAACACTGGCCCTTCTGATTTTCTTTTAAAATTTAGGGCTGCTTATTTATATGCCTAAAATTTTTTTGAGATTTAAATGAAAATTGATTGCTGAATCTTCTGGATTGCCAAAAGGTGATGAGATATGGAAAGACAGCTAAAGGTGTATATAAACATTGCTTTGCATTTTATTATTTTCATGCAAAATTTGTATAAAGAACCATGATGTTTTGTAACTTTCTAATTAAAATGTTCAAAATGGAGGCTGCATGTGGCTTTTTAGAGGGGCAGGTTTGGAAAGGGAAAGAATGGGGAGGGCAGAGGTGGCACACATTTCTCCGAGTTACTCACCACCAGCCTTGCTTCGCCAGGGCTCTGCCCAAAGACCTTGGAGCTTTTGTTAGTTCTTTGGCAAAAGTCCCCTGGTCCAGCCCCAGGTACATGTGAGTTTTTGGTGGAATCCACACAGCATGTGGAAACCACAGGCTGGAAAATTACAACTGTGTCTGGTGAATGTCATTTTGTTTACAGATCAGATGTTGGTAGCTTCTGAACCTGAATCACACAGTGTAGTTGAAAGAAAAGGTGAGAAATATACTGGATTTTATCATCTAAGCTGTAGCGAATAGCTAAGTCAGAGTTTGAGACAATTACTCAATGGTTGGAGGGGGCAATCCCTAATTTTGCCAAATGATGATCCAGTTTCTGTTTCTGTTTGAATCAGATGAAGCCCTTAGAGCCCCGCTTGGTCCCATCGTGTAAGGTTAATAAAGCAATTCTGTACCTTCCCCTTTCTTTCTCTCATGCTCATGCTTTTAAAAAGACGGTTCTTTCTGACCAGAGGAGTTCTAAGTGCCTATTGGGGGCAAATGTGTAATTACAGAAAACTAAAGAAAATAAGTTGTCTGTAACTTTGCTACCCAAAAGTTAACCACTGTTGGCATTCTGGCACATATCTTTCTCTTCTTTTGCATTATTTCTAATTTTTGGGGGGTTGTCATAAAAAACACTTCTGTGAATCCTGTATGTAAATCCTTGTTGCTGGTTTATTTCCTTAAGACAGATCCTAGAAAGGAATTCCTAATTCCAAAAGCTTATGATGGGTCTTAAGGATTTTAACTCATCTTGCCAAGCCACATTCTGGAAAGAATGCACTAATCTATACTCCAGCAGCAGAGACTGCTTTTAGAACCCACCACGGATTACCAGAGGTCAGAATTGTCTGTCATTTTCAGATGCCTGGAGTCTGCTCTGTTATCTGTAGGGGGTGGAGGAGGAAATCTGCTTTATTTATTGAAACGTATCCTGTATTTATCCAGACTTGCTGCTTTCTTGGCTAGAGCAGGGAATGGATGAGAGGAGAGGCAGACAGCATTGCCTGGCATCAGCCTTGGACTTGGCCTAGGGCTGAGGCCAGGGGCTTGGGTAGCCCGTTTGGATTCCAAGTCACCTCGCTGAGAGGATGCCTCCGAGAGCGTGGAGGGGCAAGATTAAGATTCATTTTCCTTCCCAAGTTTTTTGAAGGAAGCCTTCTTTCTCAGGACCGGAGAAGGAGACCACTGCTTTAGTCAGTTAGTGGGATGAGAGGTGGCTGCCCGCGCCCTTTGACACCCTCGTCCAAACAGTGCGCCTCCTGCAGCCCCCTTAAGCCCACCTGTGCCCCCTCTTATCCGGGACACTCTTACGCCCGCCCCTGGGCAGCTGCCCCTCCCCCGAGGCGTGGCCCCTCGGTCAGTGGTGGGCAGGGTAGCTGGACCCGGGGGCCAACCGGCTGCTTTCTTCCTTCCCTCCCATCCTGGCTCCCGCCTGCCGGCTCCGGGACCGCAGCCACGTCTGAAAGCTCCTCATTGTGTGCGCTCCGCTCCAGGCGGGCAGCGCTGAAGAGCGCGCGGGCCGCTAGCGGCCGCACAGGTAGCGCAGGGCCGCGGGGCTGGTACGGATGGGGACCCAGGGTTAGGGGGAATCTGGTCCTTGTAGCCCCAGCACTGCCCCCGCCGGAGCATCCCATTCTTATGACGCCTTTTATTTCCGGGGACTCCTGCCCTGTTTCCAGGTTCCCTCCGCCGCCGTCGGTCTCCAGGTGCCTCGGATAAGCTGGTATCCATCCGTTAAGCCTCATCCCTGCTATCACCGGGTATCCCTTAGTAGCCTTGGGATCCTACAAAGCAAAGCAGCCCCTGCGGACTCCCAGTGAAGAGACAGCAGACTGTGAAGAGGAGCGTGGAAGAGACGACAAGAAGCCTTTGCCGAGCCTCGGGAGTCGCTCCAGGTCAGCCAAGGACCCCAAGCTTTGGGATACGTTGGTTTTGTCCCCTCTCTGCGCGGCTGCCCCCACCCTGGGCCGGCTTGGGGCTGGGCCAGTGGCACATTTTGGGGCTGGGGGTCGTTGATCTTGCAGCTGGAGGTCGGGTTGTGGAGGAGGAGCTGAATGTCGTGTTTCTTCTAAAAATATGCAAAGGGGATCGCTGCCCCAAGCACTAGTTTAAAAGTGTCTTCCTGGGACTTCAGCGGCCCGCGAGATCACTACTGGGGTTATTTTATCTCTTGAAACTTGAGTTTCAAAGGATATGGCTTTGATCTAGATAGCTCTTGAAGGGCTTTTTCCACGGAACTCTTGAGGAAAAGCAGCTTGGTGAGTGAATTTGGAACCAGATCCAGCTGATTTGAGTCTGGCCACCCCTGCCTGGGCTAACAATAGAGACCTCTCTTGGCCTGGCATAGGTGTTCAGCAAATGTTAACTCTCCTTTCTAGTCCCTCTTCTACCAGAGGCATGAAGATGGGGAAACTGAGGCCTAACGAGCAGAAAGTGTGTGGCTGCCCTGAAACCATGAGCCAAGTGCCAGAGCTAATAAGAGTGCGCTGCCTATGCTAGATTGTTCCATTTACTTCTCTCCAACCAGTGTGCTGCCGTGATAGCCTCTTTACACAGGGGTCACCTGAAGCACAGAGAGCTTAGGGATGACAGGCTCAAAGTCACACGCCTCACTGCTTGTAGAGGGAGGATTTGAACCCGGTCTGGCTTCAGAAGCCAGGCTTCTGGCCTTTACTCACTGGTTTATGTTTTGAATGTACATGGTCTGCCCCTACCTGGCTTGCCACCTTCTGTTGCTAGGGTGCTAGAGTCACCTGATCCTGATTAGGCTATTGTCCTTGAGTTTTCCTTATGAGATCCAAAGATTCCCTTGGATTCATAGAATATAGTTGTCACCCAGGGTTTGGAACGTACTTGAACAAGTAGTTATAAGTGTACTATGTGCCAGGCATTGTTCTAAATGCACGTTCTCTCTCTCTCTCTCTATATATATATATACACACACACACACACACACACACACACATACCTATATATATTCATTTGATCATCAAATCAAGCCCATGCACTGGGTTATACAGGAGTGGGCCAAAGGTTTACAGTTTTGAGTATGTGAAACACAGTTTATTCTTTTATTATTATTTATTTATTATATTATTTATTTCTATTATGTAAACCTACTCTTGTCCATCCCTGCATTATTTTCCCAATCTTTTAAAAAATATTTTATTTATTTATTTTTTTCAGAGAGAGGGGAAAAGAGAGGGAGAGAAACATCAGTGTGTGAGAGACACATCCATCAGTTGTCTTTCACATGCCCCCAACTGGGGACCTGCCCCACAACCCAGGCATGTGCCCTGACCAGGAATCAAACCAGTGACCTTTATGTTCACAGACTGGCACTCAATCCATTGAGCCACACCATCCAGGGCAGTATTCTCTATCTTATAGATTAGGAGGCAAAAGGCACGGAGAGATTAAATAACCTACCCAAGATCTCACAATAAATGATCAAGTGGAGTTCACACTAATAGCCACTGTGCTTCCCTGCACTCCCTCTAATGAGACTGACTGGGCTCTGCTTCTAGCCTAGTAAGGGGAGATAGGTACAAAAATACATGAGCAAGAGAATTCTGGGTAATGGTAATAGCATTAACAATGATTTCACAATATCACCTAATATTCTGTTCATATTACTATTTCTCTGATTACCTTAAAGATGAGTTCTTGCAGTTTGTTTGGATCAAAATTCATACAAGTTCCACAACTTGTTATGTGTTAATTTCTTCTAAAACAGTGCCTTTTTTATGTCATTGACCTGTAAGAATGATTTACTTTTTAAAAATCAATTAAAAGTTTACAAAAAAAAACCCAACAGAGAACATTCCAGATTATCTCTGTAACAAAAAGGCTCAGTCAACACCTGGGGGAACAAAGGGGAATGTGCTAACTGTGCCCTCACTGCCTCAGTGCCGTGTGTGTGTGTGTGTGTGTGTGTGTGTGTGTGTGTGTGGAGACTGAGTATAGATTGCATGTTTTTTATAACAGCTTTATTGAGATATAATTCACATGCCTTAAAGTTCACCCTTTTAAAGTATACAGTTTGCTGGTTTGTGGTGTATTCAGTGTTGTGCATTAAACACCTCACGGTTCATCCACGTTGTAGGATACATCAGTACTTCCTTCCTTTTCTATTGCCGGAAGATATTCAGTAATACGGACACATCACCTTTTGTTTATCCATTCATCAATTGATGAACATTTGAGATGTTTCCATGTTTTGGCCATTATGAATAATGCTGTTATGACAGTTCATAAATAAGTTTTTGTGTAGGCATATGTTTTTAATACTCTTGGACAGGTATTTTGGAGTTGCTGTATCACTTGGTAACTCTTTAAACTTCTGAGGATTTGCCTTTGTTCCACAGCAACGGCACCATTTCCCATTCCCATCAGCAGTGTATGAGGTTCCGGTTTCTCCTCGTTCTCACTAACACTGGTTACTCTCTTTTTCGCTTTAGCCATCCCAGTAGATGGGAAGTGGGCTCTCGTTGTAGCTTCGATTTGCATTTCTCTGATGACTAAATACGTCAAGCATCTTTTCATGTGTTTATAGGTTCTTTGGAGAAATGTCTCCTCAACTCTTTTGCCCATTTTTAAATCAAGTTCTCTTTTATTGTGGAGTTGTAATAGCATGTTATGTATTCTGGGTGTCAGTCCTTTGCTGTAGATATGATTTGCAAATACTTTCTCCTGTCTCCGGGTGTCCTTTGATATTCGTGTCTTTGTAACACAGTGGCATTATACACAGTTGACACGCTTGGTGTGTGTATTTGTGTGTATGTTTTGTTACTTGTGTTTTTCCACTTGATGAAACTTAGACTGCTAGGGCTCACAGACTGACTCGGCTGCTAGCTAGGTCCTCTAGGCAAGTTCCCTAATCTTTCTAAGGCTCCGTTTCTTCAGCTGTAAAATAGGGATGAGCAGCAGGTCTACTTCGCAGGGCTGTTGTGAAGATTAAATCTGAAGACGGGTGGAAAAGGCTTGGCACACAGGAAGCCCTCAGTAGATGGTATTTACTGATGGTTCTTGTTCCCACCCCACCATAGACACTCATCTTCCTTTCTCTCTCTTTTCCTCCCTCTCTGCTTTATTTTATTTTTCTTTTATTTTCCTTTTCTCTTTTCCTCCTGTCCTTTTTCTCCTTTTCCTCCCCTCCTTTTCAGCCTTCTCCCTAGTGAATGCCCTGGGCTCCAGTGGAGCTGTTTTGCCCCTGGGGGTGGCCCCTGATACCTAGGGTCCACTGATCCCACATCCGAATCCATTTTCTCCGGCCTTTGGGATTCCTCAACAGGGCTGGCGTCCAGCTGATGCCAAACTGAGAGACATCTAAGCCAGGAATTGGTACCTACTATTATATTTCACTCCCTTGGAGTCTTTGCCAGGCCTGGGAGAGGCTGGTGACAGGACATGCTGCTGAGTTAAGGGCACACAGAACTGAGCTACAAGTCAGTGCTGCCCAGAGAGCTACTCCTGGGCTCCAGCTTGGCGCCTGCCGTAGCAAACCATTCCCTGCCCTTACTCGGTTTTCTTGACTGCAAATCAGGTAGAACGATAGCTCCTTCCTAGATCTCTCAGGCCGAGAAATAGTCAGGGATATGTAGAGGGTATTGAAACTGTAAGATGCTCAGCAGAAAGAAATGTGGGATAAGTGGGAAATTACTCCCTTTGGATTTGGATCACAGAGCATCCAATTTCGATCAGCAAATATTTGTCATTCATCAAATCTTTGGGGCCTTCTCTGATATTACACTCACTATCTTAGTCAGGATTTTAAACTTTTTATTGAAATATACATAAAGAGTACAGCTCATGTAAGGAGAGCCTGCTGGCTTTTCACAAATCGAGCGCACACGTAATTAGCACCCTTATCAAGAAACAGAGCATGACCAGCCCTCCAGAAGCTCTGCCCCTGCTCCTTTATACTGCTACCCCCAGGCCACCCCACCGATGGGATCCACTATCTAATCAGAACTCATGGTAGTAAGCGACAGAAAAAAAAAAACCAATCATTTTAAATAACTTGCAGGGTGGATGGGTGGCTTGCAGGTTTTCCAGGAGTGGGCATGGGATCCAGGAGGCAGTTCTGGAGTCAGCAGAGGGCGGCTGTTGGGCGTCCTCCACCCACTCCTGTAGCCTCCCGATAAGGGGAAGGGGTGGACAAGGGATCTGCTCACAATCTAGTCCCTGACTTCTCTCATTGGTGGCATGGACAGAGAGGGTGTTACTAGGGAGCAAATGCTGTGAAAGCAAGGAGGCAACTTCCAGGCCTCTTCCCGCCAAAGCCCCTCATTCTTGAGATCATCTCAGGAGCAAAGAGGAGAGAACTTGGGAACCTTGGGGTGTGAGAGGCTCAGTGTTCCTTCCGGTAGCACAAGCATGACATTGTAAAGATTCACCAAATGCCCTGACTGGTGTGGTCCACTTGATTGGGCATCATCCCTCAAAGCAAAAGGAAGCTGGTTCGATTCTCAGGGCACTTGTCTGGGTTATGGGTTCTTTCCTCAGTCAGGGTAGATGTGAAAGGCAACCAATTGATGTTTCTCTCTCACTTCAATGTTTCTCTCCCTTTTTCCCTCCCTTCCCTTCTCTCTAAAAATAAATAAATAAAATCTTTAAAAAAAAAAAGAGATTCACCAAAAGACTCAGGGGTGGTTGACGAGCTAGGGGTGGGCCTGGGAAGTGCTGGGATTCCAAGCATAGGTGACCTCACCTAGAAGATCATAGGGTGTGTCCTCTAGGTGATCTCCCATGGTTCCTGCTCTCCAGACACAGCTCAGCACTACAGCAGTAACATGGGAAATAAGTATGGCACCTTAACAAGCCCTTTCCTCACATGTGTCTGTACCAGCATTCCTCACAAATGTAAGAGGTTCAATGTTATCCCCAACTCACAAAGGAGGAAACCGAGCCTTGGAGAAGTCAAGTCATTTGCCCCAGGTCTCATAGCTCCTGAGTGGCATGGTCGGAACTCAGAGGCAGTCCTCTCTCCCGCACTTAGCAAGAGAGACAGTCCGTTCAGTCACTTGGAAAAATGTATCCAGCATCTGGTCTGTGCCCAGCAGCAGCCAGGGGTGCAGGGCAGCTTCGCCCCTACCGTATGGAACTCTCTGCCAGTCTGGGAAGGCAAAGCCCTCCCAAGGTGCAGCACTATCTCCCACTGTGGGACTCTAACCCAGCCTCCCTCCTGTGTTTTCAGGACCTGAGGGCCCTCCAGGCATCTTCCATGGATTTGTGATTGAGGTGGGCAGCTCTCCCAGCAGCCCTGGACAGTGGTGAGTAGCCTCAGCAGGGAAAGGGCGAGCAGCCACCAGGGGTCTGACTCTGTCCTCACCTTCCCAGCTCCTCTGGCTCTGTCCTACCTCTCCCTGAACTGGATTCTTCTGCAAACTCACAGTCTCTGGAAGGATGCCCACACTCGAGTCCACATCTCCTGCAGCACTTCAGTCCCCATGGGTGATGGCAACAGTTGGTGTTCTTTGTCTTTTTTTATTTATTTGTTTACTTTTAACAACAAAAGTTGTATCTACTTGTTTAAAAAATTAAACAATGCAGAAGCTCACTGTGTGGAATAATGCAAGTTATCAGTTATAGGAGTTTAGCACATTTGCCCCACCCTCATGCTTATTCCAATACTCCAGGACCAGTATTATCCCCTTTTTACAGATGGGTAAACTGAGTCACAGAGAGGTTAAGTGTTTGGTCCAAGATCACAGTCTAGGAAGCCACAGAGCCAGGATTCAAACTGAAGCAACCAAATCATCCATCATGCTGTTTAGCTAAGCAACCTAAAAGTGTTTCCCCAAAAGGAATTCTTAAGCAAAAGGCAGGAGTTTTGTTTTTAAAATATTTTCTTCATCAGATAAGGAGGGAGGGAAGGAGGGAGGCAGGAAGAGAGAGGAGAGAGAAGAGAGGGGAGGAGACTTTTCCCATAGCATTCTGCCGTTGGCCTTTTGCTCTGCTTAGACTAGATCACGTGTAGGTCTTAATGTTACATTCCCAGGACTGCCCCCTACAATCATTGGGCAGGAGTTGGGGTGTGGAATGGGTGAGCAGGCTATGGTCCCTAACAGGTAAACTCCCGTCCCGCAGGCTTCGGCCAGCAGCATGTGGCTGCCACGCATCTCCAGCACCGCGGTGACCGTGCTCTTGCTGGCGCAGACGGGCCTCCTGCTTTTCCTGGTCTCCCGGCCCAGGCTGACATCCCCAGAGGGTGGTGAGGAGCGAGTGCACGTGCTGGTGCTGTCCTCCTGGCGCTCCGGCTCATCCTTTGTGGGCCAGCTCTTCAGCCAACACCCCGATGTCTTCTACCTAATGGAGCCTGCGTGGCACGTGTGGTCCGCCCTGTCGCAGGGCAGCGCGCCGGCGCTACACATGGCGGTGCGTGACCTGGTGCGCTCGGTCTTCCTGTGTGACATGGAGGTGTTCGACGCCTACCTGCCGTGGCGTCGCAACCTCTCCGACCTCTTTCAGTGGGCGGTGAGCCGCGCACTGTGCTCACCGCCAGCCTGCAGTGCCTTTCAGCGTGGAGCCATTAGCAGTGAGGCCGTGTGCAAGCCGCTGTGTGCAAGGAGGCCCTTCGGCCTGGCCCAGGAAGCCTGCCGCTCCTACAGCCACGTGGTGCTCAAGGAGGTGCGCTTCTTCAATCTGCAGGTGCTCTACCCGCTGCTCACCGACCCAGCGCTCAACCTGCACATCGTGCACCTGGTGCGGGACCCGCGGGCAGTGCTGCGCTCACGCGAGCAGACAGCCAAGGCACTGGCACGTGACAATGGCATCGTGCTGGGCACCAATGGCACATGGGTGGAGGCCGACCCGGGCCTGCGTGTGGTGCGCGAGGTGTGCCGCAGCCACGTGCGCATCGCTGAGGCTGCCACGCGCAAGCCACCGCCCTTCTTGCGTGGTCGCTACCGACTAGTGCGATTCGAGGACCTGGCGCGAGCACCGCTGCCCGAGATCCGCGCACTCTATGCCTTCGCTGGCCTGAGCCTCACGCCTCAGTTGGAGGCCTGGATCCACAACATCACTCATGGGTCCGGGCCTGGCGCGCGCCGCGAGGCCTTCAAAACCACGTCCAGGGATGCACTCAATGTCTCCCAGGCCTGGCGCCATGCACTGTCCTTCACTAAGATCCGCCGCGTGCAGGAGCTGTGTGCCGGAGCACTGCAACTGCTGGGCTACCGGCCAGTGTTTTCCGAGGACGAGCAGCGCGACCTCTCCCTGGACCTGGTGTTGCCGCGCGGCCCGAGCAGCTTCAGCTGGGCATCATCCACCGACAAGCACCCGGGGCCTTAGCGGTGGGCCCCAGCTCTGGAGGAAACTACGGTGGGGAGGGAACCGGGATCCACAGTGCCCCAGCCGTTACTGCAGTGGCCTGGAGTTTGGGCGTCCTCCCTTGTATCAGGATAGGGCTGCATCCCCAAACTCCGTGTTTCTTTATCATCACTGTTTGACTTTCTTTCGAGCCCTGTTTCCAAGCCAAGTTCCCAACAGGCGCATTCTTCATGGAAGTGCCCCCACTTCCTCTGGGCACTGGGAATAGTTCAGGAGACTTGGCTTCTACTCCAGCTCTTTCTTTCCCCTTATCTCTCTCCTCCCTTGGATGATGCATCATCTAGGAGCTGAGAAGGGTGTCTCCTCCCTCTCTGGGGGTGGAGGGGCACTGTGGTGAGCTGGGTCCCAAAGTCTGTACATCCACTCACACACACCTCAGACTCCATTCTCCCCACCTCCCTGGCACCACACTCCAAGAAAGCTGTTGACATTTATATCCACTTGTATCTTCAGCAAAAAATCAGACCAGATGCCTCTTATCTTGTGGTCTACCCTTAGTCTCTCTCTGCCCCATCTCCCAGGAGCCCATACACCCCCATCACCTGCCCAGGTAAGGTGAACCTTTGATTTGTCCTGACAGGAAAGATCCTACGTACGGAAATAAACATAATTAACCTGTGTGATACAGATTAGAGTATACAGCCTGTAAAGTTTAACAAGCAACATGCCAGAGCGAAGGGACTTATCCAAGGCCACATAGTAAGAAGGAGAATGAAGGGAGGAGGAAGGTTTTGCTGAATTAGGCTTGCAGAGACCTGTCTCCTGGACAAAGATGGGTCAGGTTTTCCCATCTTACTTGTCCTAGGAAAGAGCAGTCAGCCATGGCTGGAGCCACAAGTGCGCAATGCAGAAGTGGTGAGCTCTGAGCCTCGGGTGAAGAATCTAGAGCTTCCTGGATAAGTCTGGGGGGATGCAGTGAGAAGCAAAGGTGGAGGGAGAGAAGGCTGGGAAGGTCTGGGCAGCAAGCCAGGCAGAGCGTGTGGTGGAACAAGAGGTTGGTAGCAGGATCAGTGCTTGGAGGGCAGGTCACAGGGTGAATGTAACTAGATCAGGTTTGCTATGAGTGCAGGAGGGAGGGAGGCCAGGGGAGGCTCTGTCTTCCTTTGGTCATTCCAGGCCAAAGCCCTAGAGGAGAGGAGAGTAAGATTCCTAACAAAACCACACCACCTAGCTCTGGAAGCAAAATATTAAAGGGATGCTGGTTGGGTAGAGGGCTTAGTAATGAGCTTTAAAAATGACTAAAAAGGAAAAAAATGACTCTAAGGGAGCTCATGGCAGCTGATTTGAGACCACACAAATGGAATACACCAAGTTCCACTGGACCAGAGAGTTGGTCTGGGGACTGAAAGTTGCCACCAGAACTACGGTGCCAATTACCTCTGGAAATGAGGGAGCTGTCCGTACTGTTGCCATTAGCCACCAGAAGGGGTTCTGGAGGGTGCTAGCTTCTGATTCTCAGATGTGGCCTTAGGTTGGTGGGACCTGGATTGTGGACCCACATCTTCACTGCAAAGCAGGCAGGGCAAGGAGCACATGGCATTTTCTGTTTATTTTCTTTCATGGAGCAGTAACATATTGACCTTGAAGCTGAAGTTTCAGGACTCCTCATTGGAGGATCCATCAAGATATAGGGGCTTCAGGCTCCATAAACCCTAGGTCTGCCCCTGCTCACAATATCATAGAGAAGGTATTTTAAAACCCCGTATTTATTAATAGGAGCTCTGTGATATAGAAAGACTAGGGTCATATAGCTTAATTTTGGGGGTAGGACTCAAACACATCTCTGACTTCAATACTTCTAACAGGTAAACCAAACTTGGCGTGCAGTGAAGGACCCCGCCACAGGCTTGGGAGGCCAGATTATTTCTCCCTGGCGATGACATAGATCCCTGGGTATTGGGGAGCGGTCCTGGCATTTGGCTGCAAATATCTCAAGGACCAGAATGTTGAGGGGTGTGGTGGGCAAGTACTGAGGCATTGGGGCCCCTGCCACTAGCTCCTTTCCTTCCTGCATTCCTTCCTGTCCTCCACCCTCTGCTGGCCCCTGGGGATAGAGCTGTCCTCCACCCTCTGCTGGCCTGCCTGTACAGAGCACACTGTAGAGTGGAGGACCCAGCCTAGGAACATTCCCAGACAACGTGGTATGTTCAGGCAAAGGAGGGTGAGCAAGAGGTTCATGGTGCCAGAAGCTAAGAACGGAGAGACAATGATCCCTAGTGAGGTCCAGGGGGAAGGCTTTAGGGTCAGGCTTAAACCTAGCTTGATTGTGGCATCTCACAAGTTGCATTTGCCTCTACTGGGTCTCGAATTGTATCGATGCTATAATTATTGGCCTTTACTGTAAAACTCATCCATTCTCACCTGACTCCTGAGGTCCCAGGATGAGGATGACTGGCTCCTGGACTTTGCTCCGTGAATACTGGGCACTCCAGCAAGCCTCTGGGTGAGTTCCCTGGCCCTGGCGTGAAACCAGAGCAGGGTCAGGGCAGACAGGCAGTACCCAGTTGAGTGCTCCAATGAGTCAGGCCCAGTACCAGGCTCTGGGGACATAGGGACAGAGCAGCCACAGCCCTTACTCTTGTGGGGAGTACAGACCCTATATAAATATCCCCATAGGTAAACATGCAACTTGAATGTTGATTGTGCCCTAAGAAGAAACAATAAGAATGGGTAGACCTATTGTACATTAGCATGGGGAGTCAGAAAGACCTTTGAAACATTTGGTTTAGATAAATGAAGGAGGAATAGGAGTTTATCAAGTACAGGATAAAGGAACAGAAACAGAAAGACAAGGATTGGGTTGTGTCTCAAGGAACTTTGACTTCTTGTTGGTCCCCTTGGAATTAAGTTTCCTTGACAAAAAAAGAGACATACTCCTGAGAATCCAGGCTCTTGGGATGGGAGAAGCCCCCAGGAGACGACTGAGTTTGCCTGTCTAGCAGTTCCTAAAAGAACTGCTGGATCAAAGAGCGTTTATGTTTGAAATGTGAAACTGTCCAATTGTTCTGGAAATGGAGTACCAATTCCTCCCTGGAACGGGGTCAAGAATGCCTTTGTCACCCTCTCCTACTGACAACTCCCACCCTTAACTATACAGGGGTAAATCAGTCACTTTCATTCTCACCTATCTGACGGAATATAACTCAGTGCTTTAAAAATTAGCTATCAAGACATAAAAAGAAATGGAGAAAACTGAAATGCTTATCTCTAAGTGGAAGAAGCC
This sequence comes from Anoura caudifer, assembly GCA_004027475.1. Lineage (NCBI taxonomy): Eukaryota > Metazoa > Chordata > Mammalia > Chiroptera > Phyllostomidae > Anoura > Anoura caudifer. The sequence continues at coordinate 138,485 of PVKU01003795.1, forward strand.
AATGTGAAGGATTCCAACTATATGACATTCTGGAGAAAGCCAAACTATAGAGACAGTAAAAAGATTAGTGCTTGCTAGGGGCTGGGAGGGGCGGGGAAGGGGTGAGTAGATGGAGTACAGAGGAATTTTTGGCAGTGGAAACACTCTATTATAATAATAATGGATATATGTCATTATACATTTGTCCAAACCCATAGAACATTCAACACCAAAAGTGAACTGTAAGGTAAACTACAGACTTTGGGTGGTTGTGATGTGTCAGTGCAGGGCCATCCTTGGTAACAAATGTACTACTCTGGTGAGTGATATTGATAATGGGGAAGCCTGTGAATGTGTGAGGGAAGGAGGTATATGGAAAATCCCTGTGCCTCCTTTTCAATTTTGTTAGAAACCTAAAACTATCTAAAAAATAAGTCTTAAAAAAAAAAAAAGAACCAGAGCAAAAAAGCTTTGGTACCCTCAGGGGGTGTAGGAGTGCTGCTAAAATGAGAGAGATGGCCAAGTACACAGAGACTGAAGCAACTACCACAGACTAGACTTTGAATTTTTCCAGAGTGGCAAGTCCTTCAGCCGATTGAGTATTTTTCTCCCTTGAGGATAAGACTGGAGATTTTGGTAGGCCCTGCAATTTTGGCGCTATTGTGATCTCAGGCTTCAAGTCCTTCATACCCATTCATTCATTCAGTGCACAATATGGGTTGAGCACCAACAAGTGCTAAGGGCAAAAGTAAGGAAGGATCATGGAGATTAGGGATGTATATGTGTAGGGGTGTGAGTTGTAATTTTTAACTCACTGAGAGAAGAAACAGTACCTTCTTCACCCTGCCATTAAAAATTTGAGCTTCTTAACCACTTTGTCTATAGTTTAAAATCAATTCCATTATCATTTCTGAGGACACTCGTCTTTCTGTTCTAATGTGGTGAGGTGTTCAGTAGGACTACTGTGCAGAAGTTAGTCTAAACCTCCAGGTTAAATCTACCATTTCTTGTATTGCACATCTCACTCTTTAACTTCACTGGAATATGTACTCAGCTCCCTTAGAAAGGGCGCATGAAACACATTTTCTCTCCTTTTGTTAGAAGTTTTAAAAAAGATTTTACTTATTTGCTTTTAGCAAGAGGGGAAGGGAGGGAGAAAGAGAGGGAGAGAAACACCAATGCTGGAGGAACTGGCCTGCAACCCGGGCATGTGCCCTTCCGGTGACTTTTTTGTTCACAGGCAGGTGGTCAATCCATTGAACCACACCAACCAGGGCTTTAAAAAAAAAACAACAAAAAAAACAAAAACAAACAAACAAAAAAAAAAACCGTACATTTTCTGAGTCCTGAAAGTCTAAATGTCTTTTTTTTTTAATCTCTCATTTCACAATTTGACTAGGGATAGAATTCTAAACTCAAGACAATGTTTCCTAATATGGTACATGATTGATTGTTGTATTACCTTAAAATAATTGTACATTCTGCTAGTCTGGGACATGTACCAAAAGGCAGCATTGTTAAATATTTCATGACTTTTTAAATACTATTTTGTTTTAGAAAAGAGTCTTGATTTCATGCTAAATCTCAGTTGTAGTACTAGGAAAATGGTATTAAAAAGCTTCCAAAACAAAGGCTTTAAGAGGGAATTTTAATAAACAATCTTGCTAATGATCTTGAATTAAAAGGAAAATATTATGTTTTCTACATAGAGCTTTTAAATTTAAAGTAAATTAACTAAGTTTTCAAAAACTCATTTCCCCTCCAGATGTTGAAGTTATTGTGCATTGTCTCTCAGTTTCCTTCACTTGGCTGTTGAACCATCTTATATGTTCACTGCCAGATACTAATGTTTTAAACCTACATCTTGGTTAGGAGGGACGTATGCGATTCCCTAACTTTATTATAGGTGGCGCTGCCGAGAAAGGCAGAATAGAGCGCGCCCTACTGGAGCAGGAGAGACTTTCCGGGTAGGGGGAGTATTCCGTGGGGTCTCTATCTACGCAACGTGAGGGGCGGGATCAACTCTCGCCCCGCCCTTGCCATTTGCGGTGCGCTCTGATTGGAGGAAGGGACCGTCACTTGACAGCCTCGTTGGGGTAGGAGGAAGAGGGCCCGGGCCGAAGGTGACGCTGAGGCGACCGAAATACCGCGAGCGGGGTGGGCAGTAAATGAGAGCGAGCTACGGCAACACTTCGGGCGCTCTCCCCCATTTCTCTGCGGTGAATGGCGGCGGGATGGAGCACGAGGGGAGCGGCGGCAGCGGGGGGTCGGCCGGGCTCCTGCAGCAGATCCTCAGCCTGAAGCTCGTCCCGCGAGTGGGCAACGGGACCCTGTGCCCCAACTCCACTTCTCTCTGCTCCTTCCCAGGTACCGACCCCGCGCCTGCGCTCTGCGCTTCCTGCCGCGGCCGCCCGACGGTGGGGCGTGCCTTTTCTCCGGCGTCCCGCCGCCTAGCGATCTTGGGGCTGTTTTCCCTGGAGGGACCCGCTTCCTGGGCCGAGAGCTGGGAACTCTACCCCCCCGCCCCCCTTTCCTGTGGTTTCCTCGCCGGCCCCTTAGATCCGGCCATCCCAAAAACCCGCGTTGGGGGCGAGGTCGGAGGGAGCGGCCGCGGGTGTACCGATCAGTGCAGGGAGCTCGGCCAGCACCCGAACTGGTCTTGGTCTTTGGGGTTTCAAACGACCTAGGTTCAGACTTGATCTCCAAAGAGCCCTGGAGGCGATTGTCCCCGCCTTGTTTAGGGCTCAGGGTGCGCCTGGCCCTTTCCGTCCGCGCCGGTTTCTCGGCCTTAGCAGCTTGACGGCCGAATCGTCCCAACCAGGCTGAGGGGCAGTCAGAACTCACACGCCCTGTTTCTAGTCTGATCCCCTCTTCGCCAGGAGGTTGCCAGCCGATTGCTCGCACCTCCGTCCAGATCCACCCACTCCACCAGCTTCTCTTTCTAGGAAACACTTTCTGAGACGTTGCCGAGTCTTCCACTCACGCGTTCAAGATCTTTGGCACAGCTTCTTTTTAACTCTTCTTACCCCCACTGGATCGTCTGCTGGAACTGATAGAAGGGTTTTTCAAATTTATAATACAAGGTAGAAAGGCTAATGAAAGACTCTGAGGGGATGGCACAGTTAATGTGTGTTGGACTTTTAAAGACAACAAGACGGAGAACAGTGGCAGTTGAAGGCTAAGGTTGGGCTCTCCAGCTAAGCTGATACCTTGACTTAGTAAACAAAGTGAAAACGGGGCCTGAAACCTGCAAAAGAAAGGAGGATTGGATTTCGGACTGCAGTCATAAACAAGGCATCTGTGATTTTTTTTCTTCCACTGGTCAGCGACTGTCAGGCGCCATTCCGTAGACATCAGAGACTTGCTCTGTATTGCCTGCCTGTTTTGTTTTGGTTTGGTTTTGGGGTTGTTGTTTTTTGTTGTTGTTGTTGTTGTTTTTGCCCCAGTCAGGTTTGTGAAGTAGCTGGTAATGGGGCAAATGCAGATGTTAGCTTGAAATCATGCCCGAAATGACAATCTGGCAGTTCACCGTGTTTCTAAAGGTCTTAAGTTGACATGGAAAGTGATGGCATTCTGGAGACACTGTCCGAAAAATGAAATGCCCGCGCAGTCTGCAGGCACCCCTGAACTGGATTAGTTTGTTTTTGTTCGTTTCCTTATTTTTTCTCCAATTCTTTGTTTTGAGAACGTTCAAACCTACTGAAAAATTGAAATGATAGTATAACAAATACCCACATACCCTTTACTTAGATTCGTTATTCGTGTTTATGTTCTTTGCTTGTGTATACATATATGTATATATATTTGTAACCATAACACTTTTACTTTCTGCAGAGTCATTTGAAAGGAGTTTACAGAAGTGATGGCACTTGATGCCTAACATGTTAGCGTGGATCTTTTCAAACAAGGACATTTTCTGTTGTAGTCAGAAAACTCTGTCACTCCCAAGAAATTTAACATCAATAGAATATTATCTAATATATGGGCCTTATTTAAATTTTCCAGATTGTCTGAAGAATATCATTTGTAGCTTTGTTTCCTTTTTAATTTTAGGATTTAATCAAGGATCACACATTACACTTAGCTGTCATGTCTCTTTAGTCTGGTTGAATCTATAACAGTTTCTCCATCTTTGTTTCAGGTTCTTGAGATTGACATTGTTGAAGAGTCCAGGCTAATTATTTTTCAGTTTGTCCCACAATCTAAATTTATCTGATTGTTTCTTCCTGGTTACATTCAAATTAAATATTTTGGGTCAGAATACTGCTCCCACAGATGATGTTATCCACCTCCCAGTGCATCATGTGGAGAGGCATTTGGCGTCTGGTGAAGATGGTGTTTATCAGATCCCTGCACTGTGAGAGTACCTTAATTCTTTTTTAATTGATAAGTCATGTGAGGTGATACTTTGGAACTGTGAATATGCTGTGCACAGTCTGTCTGGCTTTTAGTTTCTTTCTTTCTCTTCTTTCTTCCCCTCATCTGAGGACATTTTTTTCATTGCTTTTAGAGAGAGGGGAAGGGAGAAAGAGAAACATCCATGTGAGAGAGAAACATGGGTTAGTTGCTTCTCCTACAATTTCCAACTGGATGCCGAACCCTCAATCCAGCGGTGTGCCCTGACTGAGAATCGAATCTGCTACCTTTTTCAGTTTACAGCTCAATGCCTCAACCAATTGAATTATACCAGCCAGGGCTTGCCTTTTCTTTCTTAAGAAACAAATTGAGATATGTAGATTTGGGATAATACTTTTAACATTACCTCATAGTAGAGAATGTGTAGCTATGGGCATTGTTTTGTTTTCAGAAATTGTTCTGAAAATATTGAACTGCAGTATATACTTGAGTTTATCAGTACTTCTATGGAGGTATAATTGGATGTGTTGTTCACCAGCAATCATTCATTCAGCAATACAGGTTTCCCCCACTATCCAAAAGAGAGTTCCTGTGAAACCTTTCCTAAGCTGAAATGATATAAAGTGAAGAAATAATCACCTTAGGACAGGCCTTGCTAACAGATGCACAAAGTGAATCAATATTAAAGCCCAGATGTTCACAGACCATTCAGAGCTATGGGGGTTTGATGCTGAGTGTAGCTCTGGGGAAGAAGCTTGGTGGTCCCCCTTGCTGCTCTGGTGCATGCAGCCTGTAATAACAGCTCGCTACATAACAAGCGCTGAATACTACTTTTACTGTTTGCCTTTTTGTAAAAGTGAAAATCCTCTTTGCATTTTTTTTGGTTAGCAAAACAGTACTAATGTAGGTCTTTTGTAAGTGAAGTGGCAGAAAGTGAACTTTTGAAAAGCAGGGGGTACCTGAAAGCATTTGTCAAAGTATGGGCTCCGGACTGGGGATATAAACATTAGGGAGATGTATCCCTGGACCTCAAGTTGACCAGAATGTGATGAGTAGACACTTGACCTTCCTGTCCCACCTTTAGCTGGAATGATGGATACAGTAGGTGCATGAAGTTTGATCCTTCGGGCAGTGAATTTCTTTTCATTGACCTGGATCTGGAATAGTTTTTGTTTTGACCCCACTGAAAAGGTTATTTGTATATTATGCTAACTCAATATAGCAACATTGTTGTTCTGAAATATTCTGTGCTTTATCACTATCAGGAAGCATTGAATTGGTTTTTTTTTTTTTTTAAACTGCATTTGCAATTTAGCCATTCAGATTTCTGACTAACCTTCTTTATTCCAAGTTGTTCAGATTTCTTTTGTTGTTGTTGTCATTTGTAACAAATCTGAATGCTCAGAAAGGCAAATCTTTTCTTTATATCAGAATGACAGTAACTTTCTGAAGGTATGAATTTCATTAAATCAATGGCAAAGTGTATCTTGTGATAGTTAAACTAAAACCCACTAATGTTTGGTTGTGCCATTGGAATCAAGAAAGGGTCACACTAGGACCAGTTATTTATTCGTTCACTCAACCAGTATTTACTCGGTGCCTGTTGCATGCCTATTGTTTTCTTGGCGCCAAGTAAAGATGTGGTAGTGAACAAAGGAGTTTTCATTCTAATGGGGAGAGAGAGAAAATAAACAAATAAAAAAAATGTAAAAGTGTGGAAAGAAGCAGCTGTGGTGAATGTGGAGCGGGGTAGGGGGATAGTAGGTGGTGGGTCTGGTGTGTCCAAGTGGAATGTCATTTTACGTGAGGCAGGAAGCCCTTTATGAGGATGCTGTTGGGACTGAAGTCTGAAGGATGCAAGGAGTGAGCCCCATAGCTGTTGGGGGAAGAGTATTCTGGGCAAGGGGGAAGCAGGTTCAGAGGCCCTGGAACAGGAGCTTGCTTAAGAAACATAGAGGAGGCCAACATAAAGGATGGAACAGTGTGGGCAAGGCAGGAGGGCGAGGGGAGGTCAGATCCTGGGGGACTGTGTTGGAGGGTATTTAGCAGAGGAAGGATGATCTGACTTCCTGGTTTGTTTGTTTTTTAAGTGTACATTTCAATGATTTTTACTGTATTTGCAGAGTTTGCAACTATCACCACAAGGAACTTGAAAATATTTTCATCACCCCAGCAAGAAACCTCATACCCATCCATTATCACTGACTTTCTGCCTTAGCGTGGAGATTCGATGGAAAGCCAGATCAGGACAGACAAGATCTAGCCATGCTAGAACAAAGACCGTCAGTCAGGGTGAGGCCAGCCAGGGGGCACACTCGAAAACCAGGGGTGAGAGGGCAGTCCGTCAATAGGGTCAGCAGAGAGGCGACAGCTGCAGTTGGCAGTCCCAGTGAGCAGGTTATCATTGTTAAGGGGGGGAGGGGTATCTAGGGAGAGCTCACTGTTTTCCTTTACCCACACACTACTGCCACCCTCACAACACTTCTGACACCAGATGTGTAGGTTTCCCACACGTTAGGTAATTCTGTGACATCAGTTGGATGTTCTGCGATTCATTTCCGTTCTGACACCGTCTACCTGGAGCTAGCTAGCATCAGACCCCACAGGATAAGGGCTCAGTTCCACAAGACTGCCCCCATCCCCCACTTAAGATGCTAATCAAATGTCCAGGTTGTCACTTGTGTTTCTGGCTGTTAATTAGAGGTTCCCACCAACCCTTCCTTGGTTTAATTTTCTAGAGCAGTTCACAGAAGTCAGGAATACAGTTTACTGCTAGATCACAAGTTTACTACAAAGGATATTAAAGGGTATAAATGAATGCTAGATGAAGGGACACATTGGGTGAGGTCTGGGGGGGTCCAGCGCAAGGAGCTTTTGCCCCTGTGGAGTCGTGTGGGACATCCTCCAAGCACGTACATGTGTTCGCCAGCCCAGAAGCTCTGAAACCTGTGCTTTGAGATTTCTGTGGAGGCTTCATCACGTAGGTGTGATCAATTATTAACTCCAGTTCCAGCCCCTCTCCCCTCTCCAAAGAATGGGGGGATGGGGCTGCAAGTTCCAAGCTTATAATCTTGGCTTTCTAGTTGCCAGCCCCAACCCAGGAGCCCACCAAAGGTCCCCTTAGGAAAACAGATGATTCTGGAAATTTCAAGGGATTTAGGAGCTCTGTGTCAGAAACCGGGGCAGAGACCAATATATTTGTATTTCTTATTTCACAAGGGAACAGATGGGCCCCTAGGCAGGTAGGTGTGATTCAATAAGAGAGGGGTCTCACCATGGGCAGTGTGGAGAGATGCAGGCTTTGGGGCAGTTAGCATCAAGGCAGTCCAGCATCGAGCTGCAGGACAGAGTAGGACTACAGTTCCCAGGAAGACTGATGTGGTCTGCCTAGAACCCCGGCTTCATAGGAACTGGCTGTGTTCATAGAGTTGTTTGACCTGGAACGTAAGGTAGAGTGGGAGGCCAGCTGAAAGGATGGCTGAGTGCTGAGCCTCACTGCCCACTTGGTATAGGCTTCTTCCATTTCTGCCGATTGGGGCCGGGTTGGCCTTGAGACTTTGCTTGGAATTTAGATGACTCAGCTATAGATGTTAGAGCGCCTGGGAGCCCGCCCCTATAAACCCTTTTTGTTAATACAGAACTCACCTAGAGGATCCTACAGTCTATGTGGCTTTTCTCTTTAACTGAAATGTCTGTCTGAAAATAGATTCTTAAAAAGATATTAAGTTACCTGTGGCTAGGAATCTTTGTCTTTTTATCCTTTTTTTTTTCCACTGAAGTGCCTGACATATGGAATGGGCTAAATAAATGTTTGTTGAATGAATGAACTCTTAGTGTTGTTGCCACTGTAACAACTTATCACAAATTTAGTATCTTAAAACAATACATTTTATAGTCTGGAGATCAGAAGTCCAAAATAGGTCATCAGTGATGTGTTCCTTCTGAAGGCTCAAGGACAAATTGGTTTGTCTTTTCTAGCTTCTAGACATCACCTGTATTCCTTGGCTCTTGGCCTCTTCCTCCATCTTTAAAGCCATAGCCTCTTCAAACCTCTGACTCTGACCCTGCTGCCTCTGGCTTATAAGGACCCTTCTGTGAAGGCCCATGGAAAATCTCTCAAAATACTTAACCTAATCACGCCTGCAAACTCCCCTTTGCCACGCACATTCACAGGCTCTGGGGATAAGTATGTGGACATCTTTGGGGCCCATTCTGTCACCAGTGCTAAATCTGATTTCCCCTTATAATCTTTTATTATGGATCATCTAACTTATACTTCAACATCAGGAAGTGATGAGACTTTAGCCATCAAAATAAACAAAGCTGATGATAATGCACTTAATTTGAAACAGTGGACAAGGAAGTACTGTGCAATATGTAGACAAAGATTTTTGACAGTGTGTTGAGCCAGGGAAATAAAAAGTACCATATGATAATCAATAAATAGCTATTAAATAGATAGCAAATTAAGATGCAGTAGATAAAGGGAAATCACTTAGTTTTTCTTTTAAAGTGTTTTATTGATTGGGGTTTGCCTTTGCCATTAGAGTGCTATAATAATCCCATCCATCTGAGAAGTGTATTCTAAACCGTACTACTCATTTAATATAATTAAGCCTTTCTTCCTACATAAAGTGGTGTAAATGACGCTGAATAAAATATGTAGGCACTGAGGTAGCGAATGGATGCAGCACAGGGTTGCAGGAGGATGAGGTGACCTTCCCCTTCTCAGCACCTTGGAGGTGCTGACCTGTTACATGCCAGACTTCCTTTGTTTGCCAACAGACCTTTTAACTTTTAGGAAAATTGAGGTATGGGTTGGTAGTCTGCAGATCACCTTGGGCAGGTCCTGTGCTCCAGAAGTGGGACCAGGTGAGTGTTGGTGTCTTAGTCTGCTCAGGCTGCTGTTACAAAAATAACAGACATTTATTGTCTCATGGTTCTGGAGGCTGGGAGTCTAACAGCTGGGTGCCAGCATGGTTGTGGTGTGGTGAGGGCCCTCTTGGGCCACCTTCTTGCCGTGTCCTCCCATGGCAGGGTGAGAGAGAGCGAGAATGAGAGACAGAGATATCTCTCTTCCTCTTCTTATAAAGCTACATACAGCCCTAACGGATTAGAGCTTTAATATATGAATTTTGGTGGAACATAGTTCGTTTCATGGCAGTCGGGTCGCACACTCGAGTGTCCAGATGCACTTTTTTGGGAGTTAGTGAGTCTCTGGCAGATCAAGGCCTCACTTGTGAGTTCACTGCCCCATGGTTGTGTGGCAGCCAGTAAGAGGTTGCGTGCCAGCTGTGCCTTGAGTTGATGCAGAGAGCAGTGCTTTTCTCTGAATTTGGGGAGCTCCAGGGCCCAAGAGCAGTATCAGGTCAGTGGTGGCAACCAGGAGCCCATGGCAGCTGCCCTGTGTTTTTGAGGCAGATTTGTAATCCCGCTTGTCCACCCCGAGGCAGTGGCATTCCTGGTGCCATCATAGAACTTAGTTTGCGCACTGGGTGGCGCTGTGGAGGGCAGAGACTCCGAGTGATCTGGGGTATAGCTGGTAAGGACTATGGGATTTAAGATGCTGTTAACTGCTTTGGAAGGAAACTGCCGTCGTTTGGGGATGAGCTGCTGATGGGGTCGTGTACCAGGGGACCTTCGGCTGGGGGGCCAGGCTGCTGTCAGTGAGCCAGGGTGCAGCAGAAGCTGCCCAGGCAGGAGGGGTTTGTGGGTATCAGAGCTCTCTGGTGGGTACACTTTTATTGGGGAGAAGCACGGTCTGGACACCAGAGCTGCTGCCAAGAAGACAGAGCAAGTCTCCAGGGCGGGGGAAGCAAGAATGGCTTCCCGCCCAAGGCTGGAAGGAGGCTGCAATAATGTAGTTTGTTTCTGAAGAGGACGGGACCCAGACCCCGAGGATTCAGAATCCTGTCAGCAATTGCTGATTGACACTTTGACTGGAAAGGTGATTGTTTCTTTGTAGACAAAGGGCAATAGTTAGTTAATAAATACATTTTTATATATTACACATATGTTAGTTATATATGTTATATATTTAATTTTAAGCGTGGGACACAGCTATTTAATCACTTTATACTCCATATTGCATGATTTAACTTGCTTTAACACAATTTACCAAAAAAATCATCAAACAGTTTCAACAATATTATAAAACAATTCTGAAGATACATAATAGCTTGTTCAGCAGAAAGAAAAATAAAAGCTCACAAATTATTTGAAACTCTTTTTAGCTATCTGATAGTTTTTCACCAGAACAAAAGTGCCAAACACCCTCAGTTGTTTATTGTTTTTTTAATTTTTATTTTAATTGTTCAAGTACAAGTTTTCTGCCTTTTACCCCCATCCCATGTTTGTTATTTTTAATAACACTTGAGCCCTGGGTGGTGCCCCTCTGATGCTTTCATTCAGAGCCTTTCATCCAAAACAGGAGCTAGGCATCCTAATTTAGGTATATGTAGAATATGGTATTAACTGAAGCTTTATTTGGCTCAAAGTGAGCAAAGAATGCAGTCATCAGAGACAATGCCAAGGGTGGTTTGGGGAATTTGACCCCCACCCCTAATCTCTGTAAGCCCCTTAAGCACCCTGCCCCTGCCAAGAAGAATAAGAAATTTCTCTGGGAAAAAACCACAAACACAACAGAAGCTTACAACTTAAATTCAGCTTCAAAAACGGCCAACTGATGCTCCTCACTGGTCCCTCTTCAGCTGTTCATCCCACTTGGACCAGGCTTCCTGAACAGTTCTTTTTAAAACAAAAGTTTTGTTGTTTTTTTTTTTCAAAGTGAGAAGTGAATTGTCATCAACCCTCCCCCAACCCATCCTACTCTCCAGAAATAACAATTTTCTGTTGTTTAGTGTGCGCCAAGAGGCGCTTAGAGAGTGAGGACATGCTTCCGCAGTCAGGGTTGAACCTGGGCCCTGCCTTATGCTCAACGTCGGCTCAGGCAAATTTCTTTACCTCCCTCTGCCTCCATTGTCTCATCCTGAGAGCTGGGGATATTGATAATACGTGCCTCACCGAGTTGTTTAGAGGATTACACGTGTCAATATTTGTAAAGCACTTAGAACAGCACCTGTGCATGTAAATATTTATTAAACAAACATGTCCAGATTTTTCTCAGAGTACACAGAAGCATTTACACGTGAATGTTTGTGTTTTGTTTTTACAAAAATGGGATCTTATTCTACATACTATTCTGCAATTGGCATTTTTTTACATTACTCTTTATACTGATGGCATTTTACCCCATCAGTATAGAAAGATCTTATATTTTTATATGATTGTGTAATGTTCAATTTTGTGGATGCACCAAACGTGTTTGACAAGTAACCCTACACTGACAGACATGCCGTTGGATGTAGTTTTTGCCCTTACAGACAGCACTGCCGAGAACGCCTTGTTGCCTGTCCTTGCCTGCGTGTATATCCCTGTAGGCTGTGTTCCTGGAAGTACAATCGCCATGGCAGGGGATATGCACATTTGACTTTTTTGGATACATGTGTCCAAATTACCCTCTGGAAAAGTTCTCCAGTTTGTTCTACTGAGAGCGTAAGGTGGGACCTGGGATATAATGTCCGACAAAGCATTACTGCTCAAAACCTTTAAAGGTACATCAGGACTTTCACGTTGGTTGAATTCCAGTCTGGGCCTCAAAGCTCACCATAATGTAACCCCATCTATCTTTGCAGCTTTAACTGTTATTGCTCTTATAAACTCTCTGCCTCAGCCAGTGGGTTTTTAATTTGGGCAGTTTTGCCTCCAGGGGACTTTTGGCAATGTTTGGCTGTCACAGCTAGGGAGGGAGTACCACTGGCATCCAGGGGGTAGAGACCGGGAGTGCTGCTTCGAGTCCTACAAGTGCGCGGGACAGCTGCCCACACCTGTTGCCTGGTCCAAACAGCTGTAGTGCTGTGATGGAGAAACCCTGAGTTAAGCTGTTGACTGATCTCTTAAATTGCCTGTTACTTACCTGCCTCTCTCACAAGGATGGACAAAATTTTATCTAATGTGTCTGTCACCCTCTCTATATCCATGTGGGTAGCTAGAGAGCTATTCAGAGAATTCTAAAGCTGCCTAGGCTCACTGTGGGTGGCGGGGCGGATGTTGTGCCAGCCACTTACCAAATTATAAAGTCCTGAGGGCAGGATGGTATCGCCTCCTTTTCTGTATTTTCCGAGGTGTCTCATGCACAGGTTGGTGTGCATGGTTGGTGATCCATGTTTTTAATGTGACTGGATTACTGTCATCCCAAGAGTGATTAGAGAGGTTCTCTATAGGAACCAGCTCCTCTTCTAACCTGCCCTTTACTCACCGTTTGTCTTCAAACCAAACATTTCTATTTCCTGGTATTTACGTTGTATCTTGTGGAGCTTTGATAGCCTAAAAGGAGGTTGTGGCTTGATATTTACTGTATTATCTTGAAAATGATTGTTGAATGAATATAATTTATACCTTTCCAATGTAGGAGTCTGAATAATCAAAAAGCCAGGAAAGATCAACAGGTATTGATTGCATGGCACCCTGTCAGCGATTTAGGCTTGCAGTTCTTACAGGAAGGACATGATTTAGGGCGGTTTCAAATCTGAGTGAAACCTTTTTTTTCCAGTGTTTGGGGCTAGAGGTAGCTTATCAGGGATTGGTCATCTTTTTATGTGTAAGTCCAGATAGTAAATATTCCAGGCTTTGCAGGCCATGTGGTCCCTGATACTGTTTCAGCTCTGCTCTTGTGGCTTAAAAAGAGCCGTAGACAAGACTTAAATGAAAGGGCATGGCTGTGGTCCAGTAAGACTTTATGGACAAAAACAGGCAGTGGCTGCAGTTTGCCAATCCCTCTAAAACTGTCACTATTTGGATAGTTCACTGATGAACCTACCTTGCAACTGAATGGTTTTGAAAATGGACTAACTGGGTGTCATGACCACCCTGTGTGATGACTGCACTGGGAAAGGCAGTGATTTGTGACCCTTCTTTGCTTTCCCTTGTAGAGATGTGGTATGGTGTGTTCCTGTGGGCACTGGTGTCCTCTCTCTTCTTTCATGTCCCCGCTGGACTACTGGCCCTCTTCACCCTCAGACATCACAAATATGGTAGGTTCATGTCTGTAAGCATCCTGTTGATGGGCATCGTGGGACCAATAACTGCTGGAATCTTGACAAGTATGTTAGACATTAAAATATCAGTCAATCATAGACACACACGACAGTATGATGATTACCAGAGGGAAATGGGGGTAGGGGGAGGTAGAAGAGGGGAAAGGCGGGTAAATGGTGATGGAAGGAGACTTGACTTGGGGTGGTGGACACACAATACAATATACAGATGACGTGTTATTGAGTTGTGCCCCTGAGACCTATATAATTATATTAACCAATGTCACCCTAATAAGTTCAATAAAAAGTAAAAATAAAAGTAAAATAAAATACCAGTTAAAATATTTCATATGGCTTGTCAGTTCATTTCAGGACCCATTTTAGAAGCAGGCCTGAGTGGGATGCAGAGAGTGATCTTTAACCACAGGTCCATTTAAAAATATTTTTTTTAATCCTCACCCAAGGACATTTTTTTCATTGCTTTTCGAGAGAGGGGTGGGGAGAGAGCAAAACATTGGTGTGAGAGAAACATCGATCAGTTGCACAGGGCCCTTTTTTATGTATTGTTTTTTTCCTCACTCTCATTCCCTCATTATTGAGCTAACATCTTTGATTTCCTGAGTCAGATTTCCTCTTGCTGTCTTCAGGGAAGCCTATGCTAATTCTATGTTAATTAAGCTTTGTGAGGTACATCTTCTGACAGGTCACCAGCAAAAGGCAGGTATTTGTCATTTTGGAAGCTACTGCTCCTTTCTAATCAGCTGTCACTTGACGGATAGCGTGACAGGATGGTTGATGAGTTACTTCTACTCATTCAGGTGTGGTTACTTTAAGGATGGAAGAATAATTCCAATGACAAGAATTCTTGTTTTACAAAGTACCTGGTTATTTTTTCTCTCTCAGGAATTCCTTAATAAGAATTAGAGTAACATTCATATTATAAATTATTTTTACCTGTTTTTTTTTTCTTGGCTTTTGCTCATGTCACAGGGATGTGAATAAGTTTAAATCTTTTTAAGCTCATAATTAAATAGAACTAACATGTATATTTTATATAAATTAAAAAGTATAAGAAAGCAAAAATAAAAATCCTCCATTGCCACATCCCTAAATGAGAACTACAATTTGCATTTTGGTCTATGCTTTCCGACTCTTTTCTAGGTATACATGTAAACATAAATATATTTTTACAAAATAGAAACAGCATTCCTACTAATTCGTAACTTTATTTCTTTTCCTGTGAATCTAAACTTTGAGCTTCAACCAGAAGTCTCCCTCTGTCTCTGATGTGAGGAGTTTTTTGGGGACAAAGTGGCCTCTTTTCTCTGTGTTCTGTAAATGATAAAACCTTTGAGATAACACAGGGAGGAGTCTGCATTAAGGAGTTTCTATAACTGGCCTTACCCAGTATTTTGAGCTATATCAGCTGTCTTTAGAGACCCTCTGCTCCAGTTTTTTTACTGGATTACTGGCTGTGAGGACCTGTTTTGGATTTCTCACCAGTGCAATAAGGATGATACTGCCCACCTCATATGCTATGTGATTAAATGAAATAGTGTGTATGTGAAGAGTTTAATATAATACAAACACATGGTAATTGTGCCATAAATGCTGTGTTTGTCTTTAAGATTTTATGCACAGAGTCTGTTCCCTTCTCATATTGCTGATCTTTTTGGAAGCTTTTTCTTTTCTTCCCTTCTTCATCATCCAAATCTCACTTGAAGGCCCACATCAGGTTGCTTTAGCTTCTTTCTACCCAACCCACTTTTTTGGAACTAAATTCTAAGAGGGGCTCAGTGAAGCATGTACCTCTCAGATGATAATAGCACAGTATGTATGCATTGCCCCTGGAGATGGGCATTTCAAAGTTCAGATGTTCCAGGAAACCAGCACAGGTATTAATTAATATTCTTCTTCTTAAATTCGTTAGTACACCTTCACGTCATATTTATAAACTGTGTAGACATTTGACTGAGACACTCTATGTCTTGAATCATTCAAAACCTCTTTCATGCTTGTGCCTTCTGTCTTCTGTCCTCAGCTAGATTCTGTGTACTAGGAGGGTAGGGATCACACCTTACGAAACATAGAAATACATAAATATTTGAATGAGTGAATACGTTGTGACCAAGGAGAATGTTGTTGGGAGCATTTGGTGGGGTGCTCATCTGGGAACTTTGGATCTATTCCTTTCAGACGAATGAAATCTTAACTTTCTTGGCACAGTGCTGAGTCCCTGCAGCAACTCAGGGTACCTGAGTAGATACAAATGTGCTTGTTTTATTTACTCTATTTCTAGGGAGTTATAGTGACTAACAAAATAAAAACAATTAATGACATAGGGAATAGAAAGTAATCCCTGAGTGTCTCTCTCTTCACACCCTCTGAATTAGTAGCAACTTTATAGGGTCAGAGTCCTCCTCTCTTCCCTCTTCTACCCCTCTCCTCCCTCTTACATCCTCTTCCTAGAGAGAACTTTAAGTATGGTAGAAGGTGGAGTGGAGGGTCCCTGTGGCTTTTCCTGAAATATTTCTTGTTCACCCTCACATAGAAGATTCTTTGTTATTTATTGCCAAGAATGTATTAGGTAACAGTTAAGTGCATGGGGAAGAAAGAGATGTTTTTGAGTTTGTAATCAGGTCATGTGGAAATTGCAGTCATTGTGATTTGCTTTATGACCTCCAGATGGGTTTTACTTACTATGTCTAGGAGACTCTCAGTTTTAAGGTGTCATTTTAAAATATCTAAAAGCATAGATCAGTAATTTGCAAACCATGTAAGGAATACTTAAAACCCAGAATAGTCAGCAAAAGAATAGGGAAAACAAAAACATTTGTACAGTGTTTAAATTTTAATGTAAAAAGTCTGGAACACTTTACTTATCGTAGAATTTTAAGTGCTGTAATTTCCTGATTGCATTAATCTTGATCTTTCTTTTAACACTCTTGAACTTTTGGATAGGTGCAGCCATTGCTGGAGTGTACCGAGCAGCAGGAAAAGAAATGATACCGTTTGAAGCCCTCACCTTCGGCACTGGACAGACGTTTTGTGTAGTGGTGGTCTCCTTTTTACGGATTTTAGCTACTCTATAGCATAGACCCTTATGCTATGATGTCGAACTTAAGTTTTATAGAATCCTCAAAAAGAATACAATATGGAATGTAGTGTTTTCTTAGTTCTTCAAATGGAAGCAACTTGGATGAAAAAGTATGTGAAGAACAGCAACTCAGCCTTTTCTTCAATTTGAAGCTCCAGGAAGTGAAGATCCTTTTGGACTCTTATTGTTCTCAACCAAACAAATCAAGTTTTATTTTGTTTGTTTGTTTGTTTGTTTGTTTTGATACTTAATTTAAGCAGTTTTTCAGGTGCACCTTCACCCAAAGCCAGGTCAGCTGTGCTTCTGGGTCAACAGT
Source organism: Anoura caudifer (assembly GCA_004027475.1). Taxonomy (NCBI): domain Eukaryota; kingdom Metazoa; phylum Chordata; class Mammalia; order Chiroptera; family Phyllostomidae; genus Anoura; species Anoura caudifer. The sequence goes on from PVKU01003795.1 coordinate 155,328, forward strand.
CTTCGCACTAAAATTCACAATATTGTGTGAGAAAATGCAGTGTTGCGTATTTCAGAAAAACTATGGAAAATACTGGTTTATTTCTAAGCAGACTGTACTGTACTAAAAATCTTATTTGATCTAATCTTGATTGAAATTTGGCAGATTTTTTTTGCTACACCTTCACAATAGTAAGTGCCAAATAGTTATGGTTGAATATAGCTTTGTGAACAGATTTGGTGAAATAAAACAGAAAAAAATCTATAACACAAGTAGTGGCTTTGATTCCACTGTTCTTTAAAAAAAGGAACTAACTACTGAATGACGTGACATTCTATGGATAACTGTCTTGACCTCTGATTATTTAATATATTTAAAAGATGTGAATTTGTTGTTTTATACATTTTATCAAAATAAGCTAGCTAATTGAGACTTTTTTCCTCCAGAATTCTAGTACCACCTTTTCCTATTCTATTAATTTTATTTAGTTTAATTGGAAAAATATCCTATTAAATAACTCGAGTTGAAAATTTTAACCCAGAGGGGTAAGGATACTCTTGACATTAAGGCACATAAAAAAAAAAGATATTTTAAACATTCTGTTCTAGTTTTTCTTAGTGACTGGTCTATTACTGGCTCTTGAAAAATTATAGAAGTGCAGTTTAACCGAGTGTTGAGGGTTATCGATTTCTTTGTTTTAATAGCTGCTTAGTCTTCTTAGTTACTTAGTGGTGGGTGTCACTTCCAGAAAGTGCCTGAAGTTTAATTTTCAGATATGCCTTCCACTGCATCCTTTACATTTTCCTTTAAGAGAATTTATGTCCTTAAAGAACATTATTGAGGTTTTTTTTCTTTTTCATCCTCATCCAAGGACATGCTTATTAATTTTTAGAGAGAGGAGAAGGGAGGGAGAGAGAGGGAGAGAGAAACATCAATGTGAGAGAGTAACATCAATCAGCTGCCTCTCATACCTGCCCCAACTGGAGGCTGAACCAGCTACTCAGGCACTACTCAGGCCCTGATAGGGAATAGAACCTGCCACCTTTTGGTTCACAGACCATGCTCCAACCAACTGAGCCACACCAGTGGGAGCAAATATTAAGAGGCTTTTAAGACCCAATTTTAGCTTTTTAAATTTTTCTTTTACTGCCTAACAATCTTTTTCATTAAAAGGCCTGAAAACTGTGACCTTCAAAACAAAAAGGATTGCAAAAACCAAAACTGTTTTGTATGGAATACAATCAATGTTGTTGTTATCTGTTCTCAAAATAACTTCTGGTAATTAAGTTTGACATTTTTTAAAGGAAGGTTTCATTGTGAGAGTAAGGCTGATAGACCATGAGGTCACGTACACACAAACTGTTTCACTTAAACAGATACTCATTCTGGCTTCTGATTAAAAACAGCCAGGGGACCAATTTACCAGGGATAGTCAAAGAGGAAAATTACAAAGGGATCACAAAAATTAACTGGACATTTTCTTTCAACTAAAGGCCATTAGACCACTTATCAAAGTTACAGTGACGTATACTCAGCCTAGGTGGAAAATTACAGGTAGAGTTGGAATGCAGACAAAAGTCTTTATGAATGCCCCAAGGTTACTGTCCAATGCTCAAATCCTTCTTTCAAGCAACTTTTAAGCCTTTAATTAAAGACTCCTTTTTTCAATTCAAGGAGCTGTGATTTTGAAAAGTAGCCCTTCAGTCTAAGAAATTTGGTATATATCCTTTATTATAAGAAATGATTTTAATAATCTCTATTGAAGGATGCCTCAGTGTTCTCACCTAAAACATTCTCTTGGATAGAATTTCACAAATTGAACAAGTGGGCCAGTGATTGGTGGACCCCTTCCCCAGAGTACTAATGTAAAAACCATATTGATCTATGATTTAAATGTTTTGTTATTTTTCTTTTAGAGCCAAGACACAAAAAATTAACATATTTTGAAAGGTGTTTCCTGTTTTCATCCTTTTGTGTTTGCTATATTTTGATTATCTGCTCTTTTCAAAAACTTCAAATATAAAATGTGTCTTCAAACTGAATGTTTCCTCCATCCAAGTATGTGAACATTCATCTGTGAATATATGTGTATATACTTTATATAAATTGAGTTTTGCAGCTTGAAATGTTTTTAGGATGGAACTATTTGAGTGATAAAGAATGGCTGTTCCTCCTTATTTCTTTTATTTGATTGTTTTAAATTTCTCATTTCAAATACACAATTATTTGGGAGTAGTTGCTCAAATGAAAAAATACTGACATTTGTATTGAACATTGCATTTTACTGTACAGTTTTTTGATAATTATTACCAACACCTGGCTTTCTTAAACAACATACACAACTACCCCAACCTCCAGCTGTATATTCACTTTTTTTTTTTAATGTGGGGGAAGGAGACAGCCCCCAACCAAAAAGCTGATTTCTGGATTCTTTACAATGGGTGTTTGGGGGTAAAGGCATTTCGTGAAAACGTAGGTCCACATTTAAATGCATAATGAATGTTCCAAGAGAACCATGGCTCTTTGTGCTATTAATCCCCCACCCCCTTTTTTTTTTTTTCAGGAAACAGTACTTCTTAGGAAATGTCTAAACTAGTGAGAAAAAGTTCATGCAATTATTACCTTTAAATCATTCCTTCTGTTTTTTAAGTTGTATGTTGGCTTTTGGTGCCCCTTCTCACTGCTCTGGTTTGAATTCAGTTCTTACTTACTGCAACTGCAGTGCATATACCCTTCCCTGAGATGCCGTTTCCTGGAATGTGAAGCCCTGGTGCCATTAGCGCTCCACAAACAGAACCTTCTATGTACCTGCGTTACTTTTTGTGCACTCTCTTAGGCTGGTTGTGACTAAAATCAGCTTAACTTTTTGTATTAGGTTATTTCACTAACTGCTACAGTCAAAATGATCAACTCTTTGTATGATAGAAAATTATTTAAATTTTATTTTTCTACTGACATTTCTAATTCTGGTATAAATGTTTATCAATAAAGAATTACTTTCAATTCTGTGAACTGGAACTATTATTTCTCTTTCAGGGGCCAGTGAGTTATCTTTTGTAATACAATTGTCTGACTTAAGTTCTTGGGGCTCTTTTTATAACTTAGTATTTAACATGTTCAGCGGTATTCTTTTTATGTTCAACTTCTTACTAATTTATGGTAAAATTTGTGTTCAAAGATGTGATTAAACTGTACTTACATGTGAACTTGAGTCTTATTAATTCCACTTTGTGGGCTATATATTACTATCAACAAACTTGTATGATTATACACTGATGGTGGAAAGCTGATAGTGTGAAAAAATGTATTATTTCTTTTTTGAAAGATTTTACTTACGTATTTTTAGAGAGAGGGGAAGGGAGGGAGAAAAAGAGGGAGAGAAACACCAATATGCAAGAAAAACATCAATCAGTTGCTTCTTGCATGCCCGCACCCAGAACCTAGCCTGAAACCCAGGCATGTGCCCTGACTGGGAATCAAACCAGCATCCTTTCAGTTTGCAGGCCAGTACTCAATCCACTGAGCCACCAGCCAAGGCAAAAATTTATTATTTCAATAAAGTTTTACTTGAAGGGAGCTACATGATGGGAGGCTCCAAGGTTAGTTTAGCACCGACACATAAACCCTTTCCTGCTCTGCCATACCCATCAAGGTGGGTTGTCCAATCTGGGCAGCGTACCCACGGCCGACGGCTGCTGGCTGTGGCAGTTCCAGGCATTGTACGCAGACATGCAATGTCTGGCGAGAGGATGCCCCTCCATTCTCTCTATTTCTGAGGCACAATATACAGTAAAGTGCACAAACATATATCTTGGTGAATTTTACATATTCATACATCTACATGACTACCATGTAGATCAAGATACAGAACATTTCTAGCCCCCAGAAGGATACAGGCAGAGTTTGGCCAGAAGCTGTGCACGTATGTATCTAGGACCCGCAGAGAAAAAACTTTAAATTTTCAAAAAAAAAATTGCAACTTATCCAAGATTGGATATCCAACTTATGTCATTGCACTATCTGGATAGTGCAATGAGACTGGTGGATGAGGGGCTAATGGTGCTGAGTTTGGCAGAGAGGACCCTTTAAATTATTGCCAGGATAATATGGCAGTAATGAACCAGGAATCTTGTTGGGAGTTGGGATTCGTACTGTGGCCCACTGGAGAGCCCTGTCCAAAGCCATTGCTCATTTCCAGCCCATTTCTACTTCGTGGGAATATGACGTGCCCACTGCTGACACGTTCTCCAGTTTTTCAAGATGAGTTGGAAATCTAGACTGAAATCTCTCAGTTTTTAAGTGCTGGCTATTTAAATTCATGTAAAATATTTTAAACTCAAACATTACATGTCTTTGAGCAGGATTTGGCCTGCAAAGCAATTTTTGACCTCAAAATTACTTGATGTAGTGGAAAACATTTCCTCCCCCAGTTACCCTGAATGTGGCTGGAAACTTTGGTTGTGGATTTGAACAAGTGAGTGGAGTGCTAATGAGCTCAAGAGGAGACTGGGAGAAAGGGAATGATGCTGGAGAACTCCAATGTACGCTTTCCCCAGACTCAGACCCCAGTGCCTCCGACTCAGGTTCCAATTTCTCCATACCCTTGCCAACACTCTTTGATTATAACCATCCTAGTGGGTGTGAAGTGGTACTTTCATTGTAGTTTTGACTTGTATTTCCCTCATGACTATTTGTATTTCCTTGATGACCTTTCATGTCTTATTGGCTGTGCTATGTTCTTTGGAGAAGTGTCTATTCAGATCCTTTGCCCATTTTAAAATTGAGCCATTTATCTTTTTATTGTTGACTTGCTAGTTCCTTATGTATTCTAAATACCCAGTCTCATAAAATATATGACTTGGAAATATTTCCTCCTATTCTCTGGGGTGTCTTTTCACTTTTATGCTTCAGACAATGGCACCGTTGAAGCATAAAAATTTTTAACTTTCATGAAGTCCAATTTATCTATTTTTGTCTCTTGTTCCTTGTGCTTTGGGGATTGTATCTAAGAAAGCTTTGACCAACCCAAGGGCACAAAATTTATTCCTTTTTTCCTCTAAGAGTTTTATAGTTTTAGCTCTCACATTTAGGTCTATGATCCATTTCAGATCTTTCTTATTGGAGAATAATAGAAAAATAGATATGGGAGTTTACCATTTTTACTGTAATCTTCCTTGAACATCATAAAGGGACCCTGCAGGGACCCAGTTGACAAACTGGGTCAACCCTGTAGTGACAAACTGGGTGGTAGTCGTTTGTCCCATACCTAAGAGAAATGAACTTTGAAAAGTGCTGAGTGAAATAAGAGTCACAAAAGATGACATGTTGTATAATTTCATTAATATGAAATGTCCAGGATAGGCAAACCTATAGAGACAGAAGGGTTACTCTGAGGCTGAGGATTGTGGGAGAAATGGAGAGTGACTACCAATGGGTAAGATGTTCCTTTTTGGGGGTGATACAAATGTTCCAAAATTGATTATGGCGATGATTACACAAACTGTGACAATATAAAAACTGCTGAGTTGTGCACTTTAAATGGGTAAATTTTATGGTGTGTGAATTATATTTCAATTAGGCTATTTTTAAAAGTTTGCCGGCATAGAGCCGCTGTAATGTCCTTTTACTCACAGATGTGTTTCATCTATTCCTTGATTAGGTAACGCTAGGACTGGGTGACAGACCCAGTCTAATCCAGCAAGGAGCAATTTTTCAGCGGGGAAAAAAAAACCTTAAATCTGCACAAATAGGATATTAGTTATGTCTTATCTGCATTATTCCTTCCCATATTGGATTATAATCAAACAAAAATTTTAATCTGATAAAATGATAAGAGATTATATATGATTGTACTTCCATATGGATTAACATGAAGGAAGGATTCATATGGATGATATCTGAATTCTAGAATAAGTCAATTCTTATTGTTCTTGGTAGTTATGTCTATAAAGTCACCACACACTCAAGTAGTGTATAGTGAATGACAATTGGAAATACAGGGTTGGTCTCCATCCCTTATATGTAACAGGCATGCTGAAACAAACAAAGGCCCAAATTAAAGAACAGATCAGATCTGCAGAAAAAAATACAACTAAGTGATGAAGAGATAGCCAGCCTATCAGATGCACAGTTTAAAACACTGGTTATCAGGATGCTCCAGGAACTCACTGGGTAAAAAAAAGACCCAGCATAAAAAAGACCCAGGCAGCAATGAAAGTTGCATCATGTGAAATAAAGAAAAATCTACAGGGAAATAACAGTGACAGGAAGGAAAGCAGGACTCAAATCAAGGGATTGGAGCAGAAGGAAGAAAGAAACATTCAACCAGAACAGAATGAAGAAACAAGAATTCAAAAAAGTGAAGAGAGGCTTAGGAACCTCAAGGACACCTTTAAATGGGGTGTCAGAAGAGGAAGAGGAGGACCAAGAAATTGAAAACTTTGAAAAAATAATGGAGAACTTCCCCAATCTGGCAAAGGAAATAATAGACTTTCAGGGAGTCCAGGAAGCTCAGAGAGTCCCAAAGAAGTTAGACCCAAGGAGGAACATACCAAGGCACAGCATAATTATATTACTTAAGATGAAAGAGAAGGAGAGAAATATTATCAGAAGTATTATCATTTTATCAGATTAAAAATTTTGTTTGATTATAATCCAATATGGGAGGCAGTAATGCAGATACTGCCTTTCTCTCCTTCTCTTTCTTCTCTTAAAAGCAGCAAGAAAAAAGGAGAGAGTTATCTACAAATGAGTTTCCCATTAGACTATCAGCTGATTTCTCAAAAGAAACCTTGCAGGCAAGAAGGGGCTGGAAAGAAGTTATTCCAAGTTATGAAACACAAGGACCTACATCCAAGATTACTCTATCCAGCAAAGCTTTCATTTAGAATGGAAGGGCAGATAAAGTGCTTCCCAGATAACATCAAGCCCTTATTAAAGGAGTTCATCATCACCAAGCCCTTATTATGTGAAATGTTAAAGGGACGTATCTAGGAAAAAGAAGATCAAAAATATGAACAGTAAAATGACAACAAACTCACAGCTATTAACAACCAAACCTAAACAAACAAACAAACCTAAACAAACAACTAGAACAGGAACAGAATCAGAGAAAAGGACATCACATGGAGGGTTATCAGTGGGGAAGTGGGAGGGGGAGAGGGGGGAAAAAGTACAGAGAATAAGTAACATAAATGGTATGTAGAAAATAGGGGGAGGTTAAGAATAGTATAGGAAATATAGAAGCCAAAGAACTTCTATGTATGGCCCATGGACATGAACTAAAGGGGGGGAATGTGGGTGGGAGGGTGTGTGCAGGATGGAGGGGAATAACGGTGCAGGGGGAATGGGACAACTGTAATAGCATAATCGATAAAATATATTTTAAAGAAACAAGCAAACAAAAAAAGAAGTAGGGATCCTACACTATTATACAAATCTATCCCTACTAGGATTTCCACAAGCTAATACACACTGAAATCTAATGAAATTCTATAATTCTTTACTCAATAATTCAGATATTACTTTCAAAGCCATACAGCCATATACAACATTCTAGGTGTTGTCACTCCTCTAAATATCTAGCTTTTTGTTACCATATGGTAGATAAAAACACCTCCTTGTTTAAAAATGGGGGATTATAGAGAAATGGCAGGATGAATGTTCCCCTAAGCCTACAGTGGAATGAAGAGGTTTGGGGGAGGTTGGCTTCCTTGTGAATCTCATATTTTCCAGATTCTGAAGTTATTTAGCCATTGTGTCTCTGGAGTCTCTATTTACTAATCCTTTTCAGTAAGAGGTGCAGCCCCTTCCCCAAGCTCTTAAAATCTCTTCTGATGTCTTGCTAATTGAAAAAGGTATATAATTTGCCCCAGTCATCTGCTTTAGGGAGTGATGAACTCAAGCTTTGCAGAAAAAAATTGGGAGAAGAGAAAGTTCTGATCACCCTAACAGGGTGTGTAAAGAATGGGAACCACTGAGGTTTGTTTTTCCCCCCAAAATCTTGAAATTAAGTATATTTATTACAGGAATTAATTTTCCTTTAAGAACCTGTATCAAGTTTACATAAAAAATTAATCTATTACCTACTAATTTCTCCTTATGATATAGTTAAAAAAAAAGAAAGAAAGAAAGAAGAAAAGGAAATACAGGGTTGGGTTCCTGGGAGTCTCGGGTCACATTTTTGTCAACTGATCAACACATAACCTTTTTTATGTGTGTTTCTGTTTAAAGACACTTTATTTAATATATCTTTATATTAAATAAATATAAAGATATCACTGGTGCACTGTATCACCGGTACAGTGCACCTTGAAAGCTTTTATTATGCCTTGACTGAGGGGTTGAAAGAGAGACATGGTATTTGGGGCATGAAGAGAACCTTTACATTGGGGTGGGCATTTTGAAGTTCTTCACATCAGTGAACTGGGGCATTATCCAAAATTAATAAAACCATGAAGGCAAGGTTTCTGCCCTGGAGATAGCATTCAACTTCTGGTATGAAACAATTGTGGAACTAATCAAACGTCATCCACACTTTTTTGTTTCACCTCCAATGGACCACCTTTCCCTTAAAGTGTTTGTGGATTTTGGGCTCTGTACAACATGAAAGGTTTGCACTTAAAGTCGCCAGTGGCATTGGCTCACAATAGCAAGGTTGCATATTCTCAGAGTGACTTAAAACCAAGAGCTTTGGAGGCCATTTGCATTATATAGGTTTGTTTGCCAATGTTCTTGTAAAACACACCAGTCTCATCACCATTGAAAACCTGCTCTTCCACATATCCCTTTTCCTGTGTAGCACTTAGCAAGTATTTTAAAAGCTCTTCCGCAGCCTCCTAGTCTGCAGAACTTGCCTGTAGTAAGTTTAACATTTTTCACCTGGTATTGCCTTTTGAAACATGCAAGTCAGCCAGCATTAACGGAGAGGGTTTAATATTTTCCTGACCCTGAGTAACATGACCATAAATTTCTTTGAATTTCAGCCTCACAACCATGCTGCCCACCACAGCTTTTAAAAATCTGTTGTTATCTCATGAGTCCAAAAATTTAGCCACTTTTCCATACCTTCCTCACACACTGTAGACGTCACGTTAGTGCTTTCTGGAGCAGCCTCGAATACAGATCTGCGAATTTCCTTTCCCCTTTTTTGATGTACTGAATTGCTTATTCATTAACATTGAACTCTCGGCCAACAGCGCTGCAACACAAGCCTGAACAAAGCTTACCTAGCACACGTATTTTCTCCGTAAGGCACATCGCAGCCTCTTTGAGCTTAGGACCGTTAGGCAGCACTTCAGCACTGCGCTTGGGGGTTATTGTAAACAGCAAAATTACTATAAAAAGCACAGAAATGGAAAACAAAAAATGCTAAAAAGAAGTGGCACTAATAGACTGCAAAAAGTACACGTACACGTATGAGAACTGAACCAAAAATCTGATCGCTTGCCTTGCTCATTGTCAGCTGGTAAAACGCACCATTGACTCAAAATATTCACCCTCTGCCCATGCCTGCAAATATTACCCCAGAAAGCACCGCGGATATTGATTTGGGGTGGTTACAATAAACTTTAGCAAGTAAGCGAGTTCGAAAATACCAACCTGTGAATAGTGAGAGTCAACTGTATTCCCACAGACATGTAATTTTATTTAAGCCCATTTACTAAATTAATAAAACTAGGTAGAGCCGAAGACTACAAGTCCCAGAATGCACCGCTTCACACGAAGCCCCTGCTCGGTCAACTGCCCACGGCAACGTCAGATCTCGGCATTGGCCTGGTAGTCATTACGTACACTCTCTGCGCATGTGCAAACGCTGAGGGGCCCCGCCCCAACCTCAGCTTTAGGGTCTCTCCCTAAATCTTTGCCTTTAGGTCAGTACCTACGGTCCTGTAGACTTGGCCCGCTCCGCGTGGCAGCGACATGGAGGAATTCGACTCAGACGACATCGCCTCCTCAGAGGAAGATGAAGACTACGTGCCTTCGGGTAAGCTATTCTGCCTTCAGAGGCTTGGCCCGCCCTGCGCCCCACATGAGGTGCGCTTGGCTCCACTGCGTGGGCCCCGTGGCCCGGTGGCCCCGTGGCGCGGGTCTTGAGCATCCCTGCGAGCCGTGCCCCTGTGGGCCGAGAGGTGTGCAAGAGGGCACCTCGCGCAGCCGTCCCGGCAGCCTCAGTGCGGCCGCAGCAGTCTCCTAGTCACGCCAACGCCGAAATCTTCTGAAAGGCAGTCTGGTCTGAGCATTGAAAGTTACCACCTTCCGTCCCGAGGGAATCGCCAGCTAGCATCCCGTGCAAGATAGAGCTGTCCACTTTCTGCCTTCAGAAGGGATTTGTTGGTAGAAAGTTCTCATGATAATGCTCTTTGCCTGTTGGCAACGTATATGCCCATTGCTTCTATCTCAGGTTTTTTTGTTTTTTAAATTTTATTTTAATTGTTCATGTACAGTTTTCTGTCTTTTACTCCCATCCCAGCCCACCTCCCTCCCACTTCCACCTCTCCTAGTTTTTGTCCATGTGTCCTTTATAGTTGTTCCTGTAAACTCTTCTCCTTTTCCCCTGAAATCCCCTCCCCTCTCGTGACTGTCAGCCTGTTCTCAATTTCAGTGCCTTTGGTTATATTATGCTTGTTTATTTCTTTTGTTGTTTAGGTTCTTGTTAAAGGTGAGATCATATGGTATTTGTCTTTCACTGCCTGGCTTATTTCGCTTAGCATAATGCTCTCCAGTTCCATCCTTGGTGTCATAAAGGGTAGGAGTTCCTTCTTTCTTTCTGCTGCATAGAATTCCATTGTGTAAATGTACCGTAGTTTTTTGATCCATTCATTTACTGATGGGCACCTAGGTTGCTTCCAACACTTGACTATTGTAAATTGTGCTGCTATGAACATAGGGGTGCATAGGTTCTTTTTGGACTGGTGTTTCAGGGTTCTTAGGATATAATCCTAGCAGTGGAATTGCTGGGTCAAAAGGCAGATCCATTTTTAGTTTTCGTAGAAAATTCCATACTGCTTTTCGTAGTGGTTGTACCAGTCTGCAGTCCCACCAACAGTGCACTAGGGTCCCCTTTTCTCCACAGCCTCTCCAACACTTGTTGTCTGTCGCTTTGTTTATGATGGCCATTCTGCCTGGTATGAAGTGGTATCTCATTGTGGTTTTAACTTACATCTCTCTGACAGCTAGTGATAGTCACATCTTTTCATGTGTCTCTGGATCCTCTGTATGTCCTCCTTGGAGAA